>JANHGN010010865.1:9935-23040 GCA_024605025.1 Megaceryle maxima
GTGTAGATTTGCTGCCGGAAGGGCGCAGGGTAACACTGTCACAAGTGTCGTAGGGGAGAAATAGGGCACCCTGGCAGGCATCGCACAGCGGCGGGGGTGAGGGCGAAGGGACCAAACGGCAGCCAAGTTGGCAAATGAGATTTATTGAAAGTGGGTCGCACCCGAAGGCAGGGCGACCGGGTTTCAGCAGAAAGCACACCGGGCATTACAGGGGAAAACTGGCCGCAAACCCTTGAGCAAGAAGCCCCCAACCCTCATCTCCAGTCCCCAGTTCCTCCTCTTCCCCCCTCCACATTCTCAGGGAGCTCTAAGGATCTCTAAGCACATCTTTGTCCTCCAGGCTGGGACGTGTCCTTGTCAGTGCCCCATGGAAGGTCCCTGGGTGAAAAGAAGGAGAAAGCATCGAGCAGAAGGAAGGAGAACGCACCGAGCATGGAGCAGTCCCACCACGTCTTGAGGCCGAGCCCTCGCCGTGCCGAGGAGCCGTTGAGAGGACTCCCGCCATCTCCAGAAGGTAGGAGTTTGCGGCTTTTCTTTGCAAAACACAGCCAGAAAAAAACCGTAGCATTGTCAACCTCGCCACTCAACTCATCCCGACAAGAGTCTGAGACAACGGATCGGCGATGAAGGTGCGCAGCACGGACGGACAGACACCCTGCCACGAGCCACATTATTGTTCTATTTGTGCCACAGTATTGTTTTATTTGTGCCATGTTCTCGTTCTATTTGTGCCACACAATCATTCTTTCTGTAAAGCAGCAGCAGCATGGAGACCTTAGCAGAGATCCAAAGGCAGCTGGGAGGGGGAGAGAGAGGGGAAGCAGGGCAGGCCTGTGGTGTAGAGCAAGGCTGGACACAGCCACTTGGGGAGCAGGGACGGGCCAGGGCACTCACCAGGAATCGCCCTGAGCCAGCCGCACCGCCGGGGGACAAGGGCTCTGTCCGTGGGAAAGCAGTCTCGAGCGGCCAGGGAGGAAGGGGACGAGATGCAGCCCGGGAATCTCATCCCAGAGAGGGGCCAAGTTGGGGGAACCCTACTCGGTCTTGGCGGCCAGGGAGCCGTTGGACGCTCCCAGGCCCTTCTCTCGGATCTTGCGCAAGTAGTCGTGGGGTCCTTTACCCTCGAAGGCAGAGGGGCTCTTGTAGGAGCCGCCAATCTTGTCCCAGAGGGTGAAGTACTGCCCGTAGTTGTAGTCGAAGTACAAGTGGTGGTCGGTGTGATGGGCCGAGCCGTTGATGATGTGCTGCAGGACGCGAGGGACGCGGTAGTCGCCATCATGAATAGAGATGGTCCAGACGTTGACGAAGATGTAGAGACCCAAGTAGGTGACTTTGTGTAGGGGAAAGAGGAAGGGGTAGATGTGGTAGGGCAGGCTCTGCATGAAGCCGTCGACAGGGTGGAAGGCGTGGCTGGCAAAGGGTGTCGCGATCTTCCAGACGTGATGAGGCTTGTGGAAGCGCTGCAGGGAGAGGGTACGCTGTCAGTCCCTGAGGCAGGGGCAGGCAAAGGGCTCATGCGGACTAGCCTCTTTCAGGGGGTCACCCAGATGGGGATGGACTCGACACCTGGGAGCCGAGGGGGCTGGGGACCCTCACTACCCAAAGGGTGGGAGAGGGACACCTGTCCTAATGGGCTCTCGGCTCCTGTCATGTCACGGACCGAGGTGTGGTGTCGCCTCGTCTGGCCGGGCCGAGCCCAGCCCACCATTCCCCTGGGGTGCGCGTTCCCCCGGAGGAGCCGCTCAGCTCCTCATCTCATACCTTATAGAACAGTTTGTGGTGGAGACCACGGTGTATCCAGTAGATGCCCATGTCAGTGAAGAAGAGGAAGGACAGCATGCTGAGGAAGACACCCGGCCAACCTGGTGGAACAGGAAAGTTAGGGGTGGCACCTGTAGGTGCCATGAGCCGGACAGGGGTGGCAAAGAGCTGGGGACCACAGAGGCTCAGGCGTTGCAATGGGGTCTGTCTTGTTGAGGAAATGTGGCAGAGAGCTGGACAGTTTGCTGTGACCTGGTGAAAATGAATGAGGTGCCACTTTGTTGGGAGTTGTGCCTGGGAAAGGGAAGGCCTTCTCTTGCAGAGGGGGACGTGTGTCAAGCGGGCTGTTGCATCCCATTGCTGAGCTCGGGGGAGATACAGGTGCCTCCTTATGTTGGTGTAAAGAAAATTTGAGATTACAACTAATAGATGGGACCAGCTCAAGGCAGGAGGTACCTGGGTGGATTCTGGGGAGGCTCGTATGAGGTGTGCTGTCATCAGGAGAAATGGAGGACTGAGGGAGGCGACTTGGGCAGCGGGGGTCGCGGGGGAGCGGCTCACCGTACGGGGAGTCCTCGATGTTGTCGTAGAGCTTGCTATAGCCCCGCACCTCTGCGAAGAACAGGGCGACGGTGGGCACACTGATCCAGGGGAGGGAGCGCAGCGTGCAGGTGATCTCCCGACGCACCTGGTTCTGGGGAGGGTACAGTGGAAAAGAGGGGTCAGGGGGAGAAGGCAGGGACCGGAGAACCGTGGTGAGCCAAGACGGGCATCGGTCCACCCACGCGTGTCGGCAGCCAGCCGTGAGCCACGACGGGCGTGAGGTACATTTGCGTCGGCGAGGGGCTCGGGCTGCTGTCGCCCACGGAGCGATGCGTGCAGGGGAAGCAGGGTGCCGGGGTGGGCGGTGTCATTGGGGGTGCGTGCAGGGGTGGTGTACTCGTGGAGTTGCCAGGGACCCTGGGGCTGTCACTGTTTCTGGAGTGAGGTAGTTTGTGGCTGTTGAGGGTGGAGAGCCAGACACAATGGCTGTATATGGAGGGTGTGTAGTGGGCAGGGAGGTCACCCACGTCCACAATGAGAAGTCCCTGCCTCGGGAGGACCAGTGGTGGGTTCTGAGCTGGTCTCGGTGTCCCTTGTGTCTCCAGGGGGTTTACAGGGGCTTGGTTTTGGTGGTCAAGGGAGGGGCTTGTGACTGGTGTGCCAGCCAGGGGTTGGTAGGTGGGAGAAAACCATTTCTCGATCCACAAGAGCGGCAGCAAATAGGCGCTGGGCACAGCCCGTGCCACAGCATCAGCACACGTCATTTGGGACAGCCTCTGACTGGAGGATGGAAAGGGGGACTCTGGCAGCATGGAGCCTGGGCGAGATGGGGCAGCAGGAGCTGCTGCAGGGTACACCCACCTCTAGGAACTGGGGATGTTTCTTGAGTTCGTGGTCAAAGATGAAGTAGTAGCTGAGGGTGCCAAAGAGCAGGTAGAGGGTAAGCGCTCCCAGGTTGGTGATGACGAAGAGGCTGAGGAGCTGGCGGCAGGGCTCACCTTCGGGCCAGCCCGCAGGGTACACGTAGGGCGTGAGAAGGTGCCGATCAGCGGCATCCAGGACCAGATCCATGGTGGCTCCTGCAGGAAAGAAAGAGGGTTGGTATGACTAGTTGAGGAAGGGATGGAGAAGGCATCCCCTGTCCATCCCTGGGGCCATAGGGCCTGAGTAGCGCAGAAGATGGGGTGGCAGGGTGCCAAAGGGTCACGGTGGTAAGAAGGTCAGCTGTCTATCTGGGTCACCTTAGAGGTGTGTCTGCGAGACGTAGGCTGTGGGGTATACAGCATGGAGGGTGGATGAGGTAGGGGTGGGAGGGCTGCCCTGTGCCTGTGTCAGCTCACTGTGGCAGAGGGCATGTGGGGCAGGGCCCTGCGTCGAGGGCGGGTTGGCAGCGGGATGCAGGTTTGTGGAGACAGCCCTCTTTTGTGGGCAGTATGGGGTGTGCAGGGGCCTGGGGACTGTGGCCGTGTCCATCTCGGCGGCCCGGGGCCCCTGGCCCCGCGTTTGGTCCGGGGGGGATGTCCAGCAGTGCTCGCTGGGGATCCCGGAGCATCCTTGGAAAGCCCCCGTCAAAGACGGGACCGTTCGCGGATAGGGAGGGTGGCGGCGAGGGCCGTGCCGGTGCACGGTGCGGGGATCCGCGCGTTCTGGAGGCGCAGGTGGGATCGTAAGTCCTCCCCGTGGCCCGGTGGGTGTCCCGAGGATCCCATCCGCAGGTGACAGCGTCTGCTCGGCGTCCCCGGGGGCTGCGCGCGTGCCGGGGCCGCCCCGGGGCAGGAGGGGCTCCGCCGGGAGGCACGAGCCTCAGTGCGTCCCGCGCCCCGTGTCCCCCACCCCCCGGTACCTGCCTGCGGGTCCCGGCGCGGCGGTGGGCGGGGAGAGGGCGGTGCCGCCGCCCGGTAGCGCCACGCGACGTCAGCGTCGGAGCGACTCGCGCCACCGCGGGCGGTGACGTCGCACAGGGGCGGGGCGGGGCGCGGCGCGGCGCGGGGACACCCCCGGAGGGGACCGGCCGGAGCCCGAGAGCGGGTCCCCGGAGCCCGGCGGTGCAGCCGCCCGCGGCCGCTCGTCTGTCCGGCAGCCCCGCGGGGGCTCGTTCGTGCAAGCTGGCGACGGAGCGACAGGGCCCGCGACGGCCGGCGGGCCGTGGGAGCGCGGGGGGCGGTGCCGGACCTGCGCCCAGTGTAGGAAGCTGGACCAGTCATCTGGCTGTGGGATGAGTGGGCGGAGGTCTGTTTAAACAATGGGGCTGGACGGAACGGGGCTGTGGCCAGGGGGCTGCTCGCCTGTCGGGATGCTCGGGGGGATGCGCGGGGTGCGGGGTGCCTGTCGGGATGAGCGGGGTGCCTGTCGGGATGCTCGGGGTGCCTGTCGGGATGCTCAGCGTGCGCCTGTCGGGATGTTCAGGGTGAGCCTCAGGTCTCAGTTGTAGGGCTGGTGGTGTTGAATGCATTTAATGAAGAGCTGGGAACGGGAGGGGAAGGTTTCTTTTGTATTGACCATAGTGAGCGAGTAAAGTTAGCTGAGGATCCCGAGCAGAGGGGTTGCCATTGACTCTGTGGAGAGAGCCGGGGCCCAGTAGAGTGCTGGAGATAGGTGGGAGCAGCAGGGCAATTACAGGTGGTGCGAAAGCAGACAGGAACAGGTGCCAGTTTCTCTGCGTGGAGGTGAGCGAGGCTGGGCACGAGTGTGGCTGGAGGGGGCCATGCAGGAAAGGGACCACAGGAGCCAGATTCTGGGTGGGAGCAACATGGGGACAAAGAGCCTGAGGGGTGGCCTCGTCACTCTGGACTGCTTGCCAGGGAGGCAGGTGCCAGTTCAGGTGCACGACCTGATGTGCAGGGATGGCTCAGAGCTGTTCGGGGAGCGTGGTGTGAAGCTGGAGGGGGTTTCCTAGGGGGTTGACAGATTGCCCCTGATGGCATCGAAGAGAGGTTTTGGCAGTGGCCTTAATGACAGCAGTCTAACTGGTGGTGAGGCTGGCAGAGTAGATGATGGTGGGGGGTGCCTGTGAGGCACAACTTGCAGATGCCAATGTCTGTGGTGTACGTTGTGTGTTGTGAAGTGGGGAACACAGGGGATCCAGGTGCCAAAAAATGCAGAAAGAAAGAGAGGTCCCAACAGAGGCTGAGTGCAGCAAGAGGTGACTGCTGAGTCTTGGAGAGCTTTGGGTGTAGAGCAGCTCACAGGGAGGAAAGGGGAGAACGCTCCATGGCACTGACTGGTGTGCGTGCCCACGTATCCTGAGGAACCTGAAAGGCCAGGATGGTGTCTGCTTTGAGAGCAAGAAAAAGGAGCAGAGCATGCAGCGTGGGGGGGGAGGCAGGGCTTAGGAGGGAGGGGCATCCCCTTTCTCCTTGTCATCTGTTTTGGGATGGGGGCTGGAGGTGATCCATCTTTCCTGGCATAGGGTGGTGGGATGTGAGGGAAAGGACCAAAGTGGCAGTGGGGAAGGGGTGGAGCCCTGTGGTGAATTATGTTTATTCTCTGGGGAAAGGGCCTCGAGGAGGCTTGGGGTTCCTTTCTGCTCTTTAAGCTGGTGCCTGTGGCGTGGCTGTTGGGTAGAAGTAGGCTAGGATGAGGGTGGTGACACGGGGAAATGGGTCACCTGGGGCGGGTGCATCCCTGGGGGTGGCAAGGAATGGGGCAAAGCTAATAGCTGGCAGATACTTGGCAATGGCCCTGACTGAAAGCATGGGATGGTGAATCTGGGACTGAGGTATGGCCAGCCTGGCTGCATTGTTTTGTTGTGTGCCTTGTTGTGGGGGGTGGTGTACTTGCTGCAGGCAGATTTTAGAGTTTTCTGGTGAGAGAGGTGTTGGATGCACAGAGGGTGTGCTGTCCTTGCCCAGCCCTGAGGGACCCTGGTCGTGAGGAAGTGTCATGAGCTGGGCACCCCGAGCCAGACAGGTGGCTGGCTGGAGCATGCTGTGCTTATGGAGGGGTGTTGCTGGAGAAAAGCAGGAGCTTATTCAGGCAGATACAATCCCATAGCTAGTTTGTGGAGTTGAGACCAGTAAATTGAGGTAAGTAAACTATTTAGTACATACAGATGGTGCGTCTGGCAAGACTCCTTGCCATGCCTCTGGAGAGCATCGGATACAGAGGGTAGAGCGTAGCCTGACTAGAGGTATCCTAAATAGTAGAGGTGTGATGAAAAACATCACCTAGTGACTGATGGTCCACTGTTAAGTGAGGGAGAGTGCTGCTGCAGATGGAGAGGGTGATGGGCCCTCGTGGCTGCAGGTAGTTCTAGGGTAAAAGGTGCTTGTTTGGTAGTCATGGTTCCTGCCCTGGCAATGTAGTTTTGGCTGCTTATTGGTCACCCTCTGGCCCAAACTGGTTTGCTAGTTTAGAGGCAAGGTTCTCACCGCTACCTTCGGACAATAGGAAGGAAAGACTGTGGCAGGGCTTATTGGCCAGGCACTGGCCCAGACCCCAGTTAAGCTGCGACAGACAGTGCATCTGTGATGGGGTCTGCTGGTGTGGATGGTGGAGACGCACCAGTGCCTGGGAGGCTTGTGGGCTGCTCCTCTGTGGCTCGTCAGGAGTGTTTTCCAGGAAATAGGGGTTTGCTTGGTAGTATCTTGGTGCCCTGTGAGGTTGAGGGAATCTATCTAGCGGTAGTAGTGTTTGGAAAGGAGATTTCTCAGTACAGTCCTGGCCTGTGCTGGTGGTGCCAAGGGTGGAAGCGTGGCATGTAGCATCCTGAGACGGCAGTCACCTTTGCCTAGATGTATTGGTGCGTGCAGCCTGTTTGGGAGTGTGGAGAAAGCAGCTGGAATGCGCAACTTGATCGGCTGGCTCGCCCATCTAGCCCCTGAGTGGCAGCGCCTGGCTCATGGAGGTAGGCAGGTTGATGAGTACAAGGGTTGGGGTGGCCTGTGGGACGGTAGTGTGGCTGAGCGCCAAATGTTCTGGTGTAAATCTTGCTGGCAAGATGGGGAAGAGAATCAGAGAAGTAAAAGTATGTGAGGAGACTGACGGGTTGAGATAAAGGCAGTTTAATAGTGGGTCACGTAGCAGAAGCAAAGCAAAGCAGGGAGGAACGAGGCAGCGATGCGGGCTGAGGAACGCTCGTTACGTCTGCCAGGAACGTGAGGTGGTGGTGGTCAGGGGAGCAGGCAGGGTTGGTCTGAGAAGCCCGTAGGAGGCACATCCATGCAGTGAACACACATATACGGGCATTCCCTTGGAGGGCCCTTTCTAGAGCAGTGTGTCATGGGGCCATGTCAGGACTGTTGTGCTGGGGCCTTTTTTCTGGCAGGGCTTAGGTGGTGGGAGATCCTCATCTTGGCCAAAAAGGTGGCCTCCCCATTAGCTCCAGGGGCACCTTGGGCTGCCTCGGTCCCCAGGCCAGGGGCGTTAGGAGAATGGGCCCGTCGGCCGTTCCCTTCCAGCAGAGGACAACCAGAAATACATAGGGCAGCAAAGTAAAGGGAAAGGAGATAGGGAAAGGACTGCCAGCCCAAGAGAGACACTGGGCCAGCAGTCTTTCACCAGCACAACTGAGACAGAGTGCTGCACTCTCTGCAGACAGACCATCAGATGAAAACGAGATCATCATAGCTTTACATACCACCCTCCCTGCCCTACTCCCCACCCCCACCAGTCAGTTACTTCATAGGTCCAGTAACTAAGTAGAAGTGACTGACTGTTTCCTACTTACCATCCACACTGACAGGCAGCACCATCATCATCTACACCGTGAACTAGCTCCAGTCCACATCACTTCCATAGGGTGCCCCAGTAAAGGCAGGCTCACCAACACGTCCCATCATCCTGTGGCTCCCAGGTTCGTTTCTTAGCCGCAAGACACGCGGCAGGGCCAGGGGAGAGGGCACCAAGCAAACCCACGGGGTGTAGAAAGCAAACAGAGAGAAGGGCACAGGAGTGCAGAGCAGCAACAGGAGAGAAGAGGCACATAGAGAGGTGATGAGAGCCAGTTGAGAACAGAGAGAGCAGGTGGAAGTAGCAGAGAGGCTGAGTAGCACCAAGCAAGGAGGGACAGAGGCACAGCCAAGAGAGGACAAGGAAAAAAAATAAAAACGCGAAGTAGTAACTGAGGCAAAGAGACTGATAGAGGCAGGGAACAAACTGAAACAGCAGACATTCAGAGGTGGACACAGAGACAGGGAACCAAAAGAGTAGAGTGACAACACAGAGAGAGCAAGGACAGACAAGAACAAAGCAAAAAGAGCAGGACAAGACACCGTGTGGGGGACGCAACACAGGACAACACAAAGTACCCAGGGGGAGAGACAAGACAGACTACACACAGAGAAAAAACTAAATGAGGCAGAAGGAGAAAAGACAACAGGAGAGGGAGAAAAGGCAACAGAGAGGACTGTGACCCAGCAGAGAACAGGGCACAGTCAATTGGCAGGGGAGCCAGAGACCAAAAGCCATTGGAGGGAAGAGACAAAGAGAAAGGGGAGTAAGAGACACTGGAATAGACAGAGGAGAAATAGGCAGAGAAGAACAGTGCCAGGGGAGGTGCGGGGAAGATGGGGAGAGATGGAGAGAGGAGGAGAGGGGGGAAACAGGAAGGGAGAGACAAGGAGAAGAGACATGGGAGAGAGATGGACAAGAGACAGAAAGGGACAGTACAGGGCAGTGGGGGAAAGAGAAAGAAGAGGAGGGAGATAGGGGCCCCCATAAGAAAGATAGAAAGGCCAGAGGGAACATCCCAGAGAGGGGGTAAAGCCATACACAGGAGAGAACAGACAAAGAGACTACCACAAGAGAAAAAGAGAGCCAAGCAGATGGGAGGGGGAACACACAGGCAGACTCTTCAAGAGAGACCACCATCAGAGGGGGGTGAGAGGGCACCTTGTGAGGCAGAGGGTGAAGGGACCAAGTCAGGATAGAGACACCAAGAGAGGAAAAAAAGCCACAGAGAGTGAGCCAGACAGAGACAGGGGGCACAGCCCAGAGAGGGGGGCATCAAGAGCCACACTGCAACCCGCTCAAGCCCATGGCCTCGCTGCCTGGCCAAGCACTGGCACACAACAAACTCCTGCTGGCAGCAGGACCACTGCAGCCGCTTCCCGGCCCCGCACGCGCCGACAGCTGCTGCCAAACTTGCCCCGGGCTCCACGAGCCTTGACTCGTCCGGACATCCCACCCAGTGGCCTCAGCACTAACGTGCAACACTATTACTTGGGCCTGCAGCACAGAGACCCCACACGCTCTGACAGACACCAGGCCCAACAGTGACATCAGGGCCAGAACAGGTGGCATTCCAAGACCTGCCTAAACACCTACACTGGCACCATCATCGACACAGAGAGACTCACAGCAAAGGTCCACACGCACCAGCATTACCACTGTGAGGACCTAAACCAGTGCTGCTGCTCCCACCTCTGCTGCTGCCCTGGCAGCCAGCTACAAGACCTTCGTGCGCATCGCCGCTAACACAAACGACCTTCTCATCACCATCCATTACAGCACCACTATTGTCAGTGTTCTCCCACCTGTCCACACCAAAACCACCAACACTGACAGCAGCTCTTCACAGAGACACTGCTACATCCCTCCCACCGACACCAACACCGTAAGCACCAACCTCGACTCCAACGGCGAGACTACTGTCAAAGCCACCGCCAACTTCAACAACACCCTCACCACTTGCCTCACCTCTAATACCATCAACAATACCATGCCTGCCAACACCAGCACTGACGACTGCAGTTCCCACCCAGAAACGCCCACACTGCCCTATTCCCGGCACCCACATGAGCACAAACAAAACGCCCACGCCACCGCCACCACGGACGCCAACACCTACACGAGACACGCTTCAATTGGGACACCACCACAGACAGCAGCAGCTCCAGACACTACCTATTTCAACACGGCCAAGCTCCCTCGGAGATCCCAACGCTCCAATAGCAATACACAGCGTACCAAAAACGCTCCCCCGCCCCGATAGGCGCGAATTACGGTGAAGAAAGGGGAGAACTGGGGAGAATCCCTGACATCTACTGTAAATGGGAGTGATCAGAAATATATTATCAGGTGGGGTTTAGACAGAGCCTGTCGCTCCTGTTGCTGTCCACACTGGGTGAGTAATGGATAATAAAAATTCCCAGCACCAGAGACAAACGCACTTGACAGGCAGGGAAGAGTCTGCGCCGGCCTCTCTCTCTAATGTGACAAACAGAGCTCCTTCAGAAAGCTTTCCACTCCATTCACTGTGGTGTGGCTGCTGCGGGGTTTCTTCCCCTTGTTTTTCCTCCTCCTCCTGCCTTCCCACTCTGCCAGCCCCTGAGCCCCTCTGTCACAGAGAAGAAAGGGTGAGGATGGATTCAGGAGGCCACCGGAAGCCCCGGTGCGCACCGCTTTGTGGTCAGCTCGGTCGGGACGCTGCCTGTTTGGGTCCCGATGTGCTGTGAACTTGGATGTTCCGTGTTTCTCCCCTCCTGCCTTAAATAAGCTTTCAGGAGAGGATGGAGCGTGGCAGAGATGCCGCTCTGCTCACACGGCCCTCGTTTCTGTGGCCGCGGGCAAGAGGGAAGGGACCTTGTCTTCCAGTACTGCAGTCTTGCATCCTTCACTGCTGACCTTCCACAGCCCTCACGGTTTTGCTCCGTCTAGAGCTTTCTGTGCCTCGTCCTACGCTGCAGATACCCTCCTCGTCCCGAGTCCTTGCCCTTCTCTCGGTAGGTAGATGCTCCGGTTGCTTCAGCCTCACGCCATCAGCAGCATCTCTTACCTCCCCTGATTGTGAACTGACAGTAATGTCTGGAGGAAGATAGGACGGGTATTTTCTGGATGGATTACTGAGTTGTTGCAAACATTAATTGTTGTTATTCTTTCTATTATTGTAGTATGTATTGCTAGTAGTTGGCTTAAAAGGATTATTATAAATCTATCTCTCAGGTAAGGGTTCAGCTAGAAACTGAGTGCACAGCCCTCCTAAAACATGCAGATGAAATGCATACCAGTACATTGGACAATGATGACAGAGGTGGTTGAACTGTGATTCAGGTCACAGGGTGAAATGCAAGGATTTTCTGGCTCGTAGTTCATAAGCAAGTGCGGGTAACATCTCGTGCATGCAGGTGATTCACAGGGGGGTGTGCAAAGGACTCAGCCTTGGTTTGCCTATTTATGGCCCTATCTATTTGGAGACCACACATGGGGGACTGTCTAGATGGCTTAGCCCTGAGCTGTCCATAATCCACAGGCCAAACAGGGCAATGCTGCGTCACACAAAGAACCAAAACCTGAGCCTTGAAATTCCTCAGCAGATCATATGCCCCGAGTCTCAATTCAAACCACTCTTTGGCTTCCTGAGAAAGTAAGATAAGGAGATCCAGGAGAGCTTCAGCCCACAGCCTTGGGTATTCAGACTGTATAGTCAGTCCCCTACACCAGAGGATAAAAATCCTAAGGTTAGTTTAGGAATTGGGAGTTGCCTCTCCAGCACTACACCTCGCAGAGACCCTTCGCCCTTGGTCCGGCTATCAGCCAAGGTGATGTTTCTGGGACTGAGAGCCCTGAGAGGAGTAAGAGAATATTAACACTTGTATAATACGAAGTGCATCTTTCAGTTTGTTGTAGTGTATTCTTACTTTTAAGCTGTAATGGTGTATTCTCCCAGTGTATCTGTAAAAACCTGCATTAGGGGCTTATTGGATTTCAAACAGATGGCTTGCTTGGAACTTACAGTTTCAAATCTGTGAGTTCAAATAAATTATGTGATTAAAACTTTGCAGTCCAGTGTCTTTTCACCACAGCCCAATTCTGCGTGGAGGAGTTGAGGGTTTGCTCGGAAGCTGTGGCTCTTGTCCCTGCCACATCCCCCTACTCTACCAGTTTGTCCTTCTAGCATATAGTGTCAGCCCTTCTTGACATAACTGCTTCTCCACCCAGGGTGGAGGGTGTCCTCTTTTGAGGACTTAACTGGCACTAGGCACTTAGCAGAGAGACTGAAATAATCTTTAGTGGACAAATACAAGATGGATACTTGTACAGGGAGAGGCTTTTTCTTCCCAAGAAGCCAACTTGGGGTCATGGGGCACAGCAGTCAGTAGATTGATATGGTACAAAATAGGAAAATATACATCGGGTGAGCCCCAGGGGCAGGGGAGAAGAGTCATCCAACAGCACCCCCATCTTTGCTGTTCACCCCCATCTTTGCTGGAGTTGAGTTTGTCAAGATCTTGAGAAGCATCCAGGGAGTGCTGCCTCTCCCTCTTTCTGTTGGGGCCTCTCTGTCCTTAAGTGCTGATCTTGATTATTGTTGATTTTTTTTATGTTGATGTTGTGGTTTGTTTATTTTTTCTTAGTGTGTCTCAGGGGAATATTTTATATGAAGCAATTCACCTGATCCTTCTCAAATAGTTTCAAGAGCATCTGGGGTCAGGGCATGGGGATATACTTAGGCTGGTAGGGGACTTCTTGGGCAGAAAAGTCCTGGCTTTTTGAGCGGTAGCGTAGACATTGGAGATCCAAGTACATTTCTCCCTCGCCTCTCGTGTTCAACTCCCCGGTACAAGCTCTTTGCTAAAGAAACCCAGCCGTGTGAGACACGCTGTTGGGAACGGCCTTTGAGGAGATTGGCAGAAGCGCTTCGAGGCAGCTCCCAGCTCTGAGGGGGTGTTGAAGCCACTGGACAACCAAGGGAACTATTTAAGGTGGGTTTTGAAAGCCTTCCCGAGGATTTGGCTTTGCCACGTCCAATCAAATGAACTTTTTCTTCCCGTGTGTGCGGCTTCCCAGTGCCTCTTTTTACAGCCTCGGCCTTTCAAGCTTAACAACAGCAACAACAGCAACAAGATAATAAAGGCATAAC
>JANHGN010010870.1:0-27433 GCA_024605025.1 Megaceryle maxima
ACCAGAGAAGAATCATGGCTTATCCCCAGGAATTTCTTCATCTAAGAAGAGGGAGAATGATTTTTTTGTCTTCTTGTTATGTATTAAAGGTTCAGTGAAAGAGGGGCAATGAGATGAAATCTGTGTTCACAATCTCTCACAAGCATTATAAGATACTCAGTTACAAAGCACACGGTTAAATGAAGATTTCCAATTGACAGCTGATAAATAGAAATATTGAAGATGCCAGTTTTGTATTTTAAACAAAGAAAAATATCATTGTTGTTTAATGTATTAGACAATGCTTTATATCCATCACTATAGGGTTCAGTAAAGTATCAGGATGTGTTTTTTCAGCTGACGTTGCTCTGAATTGCAAAATTTAAAGCAACTGAGCTCAAAAGGATGAAATTAATTAAAAAATGACCAAGGCAAGCAAAGATGTGGGTTTTAAATGTGAACTAAGTATTATCACAAAAAGTGGAATTTTTAGTGGTCCAGGATACCACCTTGGAGCACAGATCCTACTGACATGACTATTCTCCATTCCTTTATAGACACTGGACAGCCCGAATCATCTGGATAAGCATTCCTCCTCTTGCAATCTAACATCATAAATTCTCATTGAATACAATATTTCTTGACTGTTTGGGGCCAAACCTTTCCCTTTCTTAGGCTGTCAGCTCTCGCTGCAGGGCAGTAGGTCCTCGGTTCATCTTCAGACCCTGCTCCCAAGAACCTTACCAAGTCACAGCTATTTCTTTTTTTAGCATAAGGAACACCCCAGCCCTGCCTTTGGAAGCATCTCACCATTTAGGCATGTTTCCCCAGCAACAGTCTTTATTTTGAATTGTATCCCCAGAAAGGAGACTGCCATCCATCCATGCATCCATCCATCCATCCACCCACCCACTGATGATCCCCTCTGGACATTCTGTCCTTTTATTTTTGACATCATTTAACTAGTAGGCTTTCCCTGGCTTGAAAAAAACCACCAGAGTAGTTACCACGTGCTTTGTTGTGACATCCTTTCCTATTTTACATGCAGTTTCCTTGTTGACTCACTTCATTAAGGAAACCCTGTCACTGAGCAGTGACTCCTTGATCCAGCCAATGCAAAGAGGGCAGATTATTTTGTTCTCCAGGAATTATAACAGCAACACGCTGGTCGTCATTCTCTTGGATAACTCATGGTGCTAGGTTGTGCCTAGCACTGCTGTCTAAACATGCTCCTGTTACAGAAGTTATTGGGTCACATCAATTTCTGCTGTTCTCTCAATGATGTTGCTGGAGTTAGAAGAGGGGAAATCCATTTTGGTGATGTTTTCTCTGAACAGGAGGCAGGGAGCTCTGCTTGAGTGCTTCTTTCTTTGTTTTATTGTCACACTGTAGTCAATATGAAGTTAACCTTAAGACACTACACACAGGTTTCATTTTATCCAACTCCTTCCCCCAGGAAAAAAACCCTTTCTTCACTAGGATTTTACAACTGGGTAAACAAAATGCATTCTTGATTCCATGGTGAAAATAAAGCTGCTTTAAAAAAGGCTTGTTAATGGTGGTTCAATACTGATGTTACCTCAGCACCGCCCTTCAGAGTAGCAGGGAAGATCATGGACTGTAGCAGCATTGTTGTTATGTGCCCCAAATTCAGCAAATGACTAGAATCAGTCTGGCTACACTGTAAAGTGAATGTATATTTTGTTTTAATGTAAAACCAGCAGAAATTATATATGCAAATATATTTTTCAGATTGAACAGAGGATATTTTAAAATATTTTTCAGATGATATCTTGTGTTTTGGAAATATGTCCCATATACTCTCTAGCATTTGGTTTTGAAATTTCATTATGCATTAGGAAGTTTTAATATAGTCTTTACTGGCTTCTTTAATGTTGTACTCATATATCTTACTGCATTTCATCATAGGTGAATTGGGTTTTAATTTTACATCCCTCCTCAGTCTTCCATTAAACATTCTCTTCTTTAGATACTGTACTGCTGGCCAGGAATGTGATAGCTTTGTCAACAGAGAGAAAAAAACCCCAACATTTAAATTGCATACAATGAATTCTGCTGTCTCAGGACTATTCATCCAACTAAATAAGCACAACATGATATCCAGTTTCATATGGATTCATGAGAGCCACATTTCTCTATCCGTCTCAAATCTCAGAGGCTATCAGTGGTAAACCAAACAGTATTCACCACTTATTGCACTGTATCTTTTATGTTAAGTGGTGATCTGCAGTCCCAGCATGTCTGTCTCTCCTAAAACCTCTCCCCAGTAAGATGTGCTCAGGAGAATGTGTCTGACATAAGCATTGATGTGGCTGGCTGCCTGTTTTGGCTTTTTCTCCTTTAGTAATTGAGTCTTTCCAGGTAAAAACCCTAAATACTCACTTGGTTTTAAGTGTGGTGTCTTAGAGCAAATTATACTGTGGAGTGAAGTCTGTCTTCTCCCTTTCCATGTAGACAAGAATGTTAGAGGGTCTCAGCCTCTGTTTGTGTCTGGTGGCAGGGCTGAGATTGGGAGGTACTGTGCTGGACAGAATATGATGGATAGAGTGCTCCTCTGCTGAGTCAGAACTTTGTTTTCTCTGTGGATAGTCACTCTGAGAGACCCGGCTCTCTGCTCCATTCTTTCTTATTATTTCCCTCAAGTCATGCATATTCTCTCTCAAATTTTCCCCTTCTTTTCTGGCTTTGGAATAATTTCTTCTTTATTTCAGAGCCCTCAGAGCCAGCAGAAAGTACAGCAATTCCGTTTGAGACAGACAAGATGCATTCTCCAGACTCATTACTCACCTTTCAGCAGCATTTCATGGACGGTGCTGCTAGCACTGAGGGATGATCAACTGCGTCACTGTCACAGGGAAAACTGGCTCCTAGATTCAACCAAGTCACGACTGAAGAGGTTTATTGAATTATTAACAGCACATTATTAATCAGCAGTTGGTGAATAATATACTTAAGACCAACAGATAAACCACAACGCTGGACACTCACAAACTGAACTCCTACAAATTTCTGAACACCCTGCTATAACTAATCCCCAGAGAGTAACAAGTGCCCACTCCACTCCCCTCCCCTCCATGTGGGTGTCCCCTCCTTGCCCCCTTCTCCTTTGGGGTTGTATCTACTCTGGCTGTGTGTGACCCTCCCACTGCCCCTGACACCCCCTGAACCATGCCACCAAGGAAGCTTTGTTGGGCCACTGGCACAGGGTCTTTCTGCACTGCACTCACCAGCTCAACCCTGCTGGGTGCAGGCTGCCTCCCCCATTCCACATGGGTGCTGGGCAGGGGTGGTGGTGCTGAGGGGCCACTCATGGCACTGCCAAACTCTGCTCTGTTCCCATCACCAGGCCGCTACCCTCAGTTACAAATTTTGGTGCATCTTTTGTACTTCATTTCAAGAACATTCCACCTTTGTTCGAAAAGACTCCAGTTCGCTGGTTACTGTTAAATCTTGCTGATGATTGTCTTCTTCTTTAGCAGCACAAGTTTGGGCAAACATCCTCTTTGACAGTTTCTGCTGCATTGCTCATGCGTGCTGTTGATGCTCAAGTTCCCATCTTACCAGGCCATTTTGCCAAAGTTGGTCTAAAAGAGCAGACCCCCACTCAACATTTTGCTGGCAGTAAATACTTATAAAGAAGAGGAAGTAAATGCAGGTGGGGAAAATGTTGATATTCCTGCCACTACACTATTGTTCTCCCTCATTTGTCTTGTCTGGCCGCTGCATTGTATCAGGAGAACTTTTTCTAGACATTTAGGTCTATCACTGGGTCTGGCTCCTCGACTGGAAACTTTGGTCCCTGTTCTGGGTGCTCAGCAACACACAATTCCCAGAGCAGAGACCAAATGAGCAGAAGGGCTCATTCATGGAGTACTTCCCAGAGCAGGGAGAGCTCTCTGTATTCAAGGTTTGGCCTACATAGAACAACTAAACTCCAGAAGATAATGTGTAAAGAGGGTGTTAATGATGCTGAATTCTGTAAGACAAAGCGCTTTGTTCCATGTCTATAACAAAAGCCACTGTGCTTCTGCAAACAGACCTTTCGGAAAGGACAACGATTAAAATAACTGCATTCAAATTTACTGGAGGAGAAGTTTTAAAGCTTTAAAAAGACATAAAGCATGAAGGGCTCTGGGACTCGAGTGTAGAGAGAAACAGCTACTGAGGGTGAGATGCACTTCTCAGTAGAGGCTGTGGGGGAGGCAGCACTACTGACAAGCAGTTTTGGACCTTAATCCAAATAATTTAAGCAGATGGTATTAACAGCTCTTAGTTGCTAGCCAGTCTGGTCTGTTTGCTAGACTCAGGAGAGGCCGTTTCCATGAAACTTACAGTTCAAATATTTTTAGATCAATAAAATGCTACATTAAAGCTTTTACAGAGTATTATAATCTAATGGGATAAGAAAATACTCAGACCAACAAGTGTCCAGGCACAGCCACTCTGGCCAAAGGGCAGAATAAAAGTTATCTCAAGTCTTACAGCTGTCAGCAGTCAGAAGACACACATAGAAATGAAATTTCATGTGTCAGGGAAGCAAACAGTCAATTATCAATGCCAGTAAAATTCTGTATAAATACATTTGACCTGAAACAGTGACAAAATTAATTGCTTTCATATCAAATTAGTCATATTACTTAACAAGAAAAACACAGATATCTTCATCAGTAATTGTAAGTGACAGTGTTTGAGTACTTACTCATTCTGAATGGCACTCAACTCAGATCTCTGACAGGAGTAAGTGCCGCTAAATGTGGCAAAGGGAAGCAAAGCTTTGGAGTGTCCAGAGGCCTGAGCTTGCAGTTATTTACACACTCAGCTTCCTAGATGCATCATTTCTTGTGTATGGTCTTAACGTCAGGCAGATAATGAGCGGTATCACCAACACAGGTTTGGTGGATCATAGGATACTGAAGTGGATTAGTGTAGTCTGGTGGTTTCTTCTCTCTGGCTGGTGGGTTTAGAGTGACTGTTGTTTGAGGAAACTTGGTTGGGTAGTAAAAATGGTCTATGATCTGAAGCTCAACATGACAAGAAGCTCAACATGAACTAGCAGTACACTCATGCAGCCCAGGAGGCCAACCGTATCCTGAGGAGTGTGGCCACCAGATCAAGAGAGGTGATTTTCCCCCTTCACTCTGCTCTCGTGAGAAGCCACCTCGAATACTGTGTCCAGTTCTGCTGTGCCCACCATAAGAGGGACATAGATCTGTTGGAGCTCACTGGGTTCAGTTTTGGGTGCCACAGGATAAAAAAGACACTGAGGTGCTGGAGCGAGTTCACAGTAGGGCAACAAAGCTGTAAAAGGTCTCAAAAGAATGTCTGATAAGGAGAGGCTGAGGGAGCTGGGGTTGGTTAGTCTGGAGAAGAGGAGACTGAGAGGAGACCTTACTGCTCTCTACAGCTCCCTGAAGGGAGGGTGTAGTGAGGCTGCTGTTGGTCTCTTCTCCCAAATTACTAATGATAAAACGAGAGGAAGTGGCCTCAAGTTGCGTCAGGGGAGGTTTAGATTGGATAGTAGGAAGAAATTCTTCACTGAGAGAGTGGTTGGGCACTGGAACAGGCTGCCCAGGGAGGTGGTGGAGTCATCATCCCTGGAGGTGTTTAAAAACGAGTGGACGTAGCAGTTGAGGCTCTGGTCTAATGGACAGAGAGATGTTCGGATGAAGGTTGGACTTGATGATCCTAGAGGTCCTTTCCAATCCTAATGATTCTATGATCCTATGATCCTATGTCTGCAGGCTCTACAGAAGTTTTGCCAAATAAATTACCTCCAATTTCTGCAGCTCTTCTCATCTTTCCAAACGGGTCATGAGTTAGATGTAGAAAGCCCTCAGAGCAGGATAAGGCTTTATATGAAGCACTGCTGAGTTGTAGAGGGTGGGAGGTGTGTGCAAGCAGAAGCAACCAGTTGAGATGCACTTGGGAACTGCACGATGGCGATGTTTTGCTGACTCTGTCCTCACTGTCTGCAGTAGTCCACTGATTTCATTGCAGAGATCATTTACAAAACCAAAACCAAACCATACCAAACAAAAAAAAACCCAAACCACAAAACAACAACAAAAAAGAAGCTAGCCCTTCACCCTTATGTCTGTTGGAGCCAAATTTTCTTCCTATTCTTCATTTATCGATCACAGCATGATTTATTCTAAAATTATGGGTGCCATGATATTGCTGTTGCTAAATATACGTCAAGCATCCCAACTCACCATAAAAAATCCTCTTGTTTCTCCTTGACTCCCCCACTGAAGCTTCATTTTGATGTCATTCATTAATCACTGTGGGCACTGAAACTCTTAACCTATTTCTCTCTCTGCTTGCAGGAAGCCCAGGACCTTCAAGCAGGAATTTCAGTTGTGCAGTAAAAGTTTGTCTCATTAATGTGGCCCGGTGCTGATGGATCCGATGGCAGAGCTGCACCTCAGCTAACACGGATGACATGGAATGTACAGCAGCAAAGAAAGTTCTGATTTAAGGAAGGTCAACATGTCCAGAATATGACACATTCAGCTATTTGAAATTTTAGTTTTAAATGTTTTTTTCCCCCCTTCTTCTCTCATACTCCACAATCCCTGAGAAAATACTATTTGCAGTTTGGCAATAAGCTTTGCTGATTTTTTTTAAAGGAACTTGTACGGCTTAATTTTTACCTCACCTTTGAGTACAAGCCTCACTCTAAGCAAATTAATAACTCCACAGGCTTCACTGGACCACGTAGGCAAAATTTGCTGAAAGAAAGCACAGAGTACATTTGCACTACTCACTGGGAAGAGGTGAAATAAAGCAGAAGATCCTTTATTGTGCAAGAGAAAGGGAAAGGTTCAGGTAGCATCCTTTATCATCAGGAAGGGGTAGATTTTACCCACCCAACGTGATCACACAACCCTTTCCCTATGCTATTGCAAAAAAAATCCCACTCCCAAATTCAGACATAATTAAATACTTTGAAAGGGGCTATTAATTAACAGGCTATGTGGGACAGAAATGGGAATTTGGGCAGATAATGAGTAGCCTATGAAAGCAAGCAGCAGACTGTGGCTTCCTTACCAGAGGACAGGGGAAAGCCAGGGAACCACGTCTCATTACAGTGAATAATTGCTAGCAATGACTTGGTATCCATTTAATAGTACTCTATTAAAAAATGTAGCAAATAATTAGGATTTAAAAGCATCAGTATCTAATATGCTAGTCTTCAAAGAGATAGTAACAAGCACTGAATCTAGAACGGCTTTCTAAGATCCTGTGTTTCTGGGACACGGGAGTGATTTGGGTGCAAAATCTGCAATAACCATGGCAATTGAAACACTGTTGGGGAACAATAATTTTCAGTTTGGTTCAAGTGTCAAAAGACAGAACAAAGATAATTAATATGAAAATGTGCAATCCTTCAGAGTACTGTTATTTTCTATCATTTTACTGTCTATCTCTTGACGGGCCCAGCTCACCCTATTTCTGTGACCATGTTGGCTGAAATGAAACTACACCCAACAGGAACCTGCTTCTTACTGCTATCCAAAAGCAAATGCCTCCTCCTTTTCTGAGCAAATTTAACAAACAAAAGTGCTTTCACTCTAGGATTGCACGGACTGGAACAGCGTGCTGGTTTTGTCCGGGGTAGAGTTAGTCTACTTCACAGTAGCTGGTATGGGCTACAATTTGGATTTGTGATGGAAACGGTGTTGATAACACAGGGGTGTTTTAGCTGCTGCTGAGCAGAGCTAAGTGCTGCTTGCACAGAATCGAGGCCTTTCCTGCTTCTCACACCACCCCACCAGCAAGAGGGCTGGGAGTGCATAAGAAGCTGGGAGGGGACACAGCTGGGAAACATGACCCCAGCTGACCAAAGGGATGTCCCAGACCGTATGACATCATGCTAAGTGATAAATGCTGGGGGAAAGAAGGAAAGGGGGGGTACATTCAGAGTGATAGTCTTCCCAAGCAAATATTATGCATGAGGGAGCTTATCTTTCCTGGATGTGGCTCAACACCTGCCCACCAATGGGAAGTAGTGAATGAATTCCTTGTTTTGCTTTGCTCGTGCACAGCTTTTTCTTTACCTTTTAAACTGTCTTTATCTCAATGCATGAGTTTTCTCACTTTTACCCTTCCAGTTCTCTCCCTCGTCCTTCTAGGGGGAGAGAGAAAGCATCTCCATGGGGCTGAGCTGCCGGCTGGCATTAAAACACGACAGACAGAAAGCAGGGTCACTGCAGAAAAGGGGTATGGGCTTCCTGGAACCCTGCATCTCCTCATTATTGAAAGCCTGAGAGGGTTTGCCATGAGAAACCATCATCACAGAACTCACTCCAGTCTGCTTTAGCTCCCACAAAGGGTGAAAGCTGTACAGTCAGAGGGAATAATCTCTTTGAATACTATCCTGTCTTGAAGCTCCCATTTCCAGACAAGGCAGGTAAGAAGCTGACAGCTGAGTGCCTGCTATAGCAACATATGACCTCTCCTGACAGCTCCCCACTCAGATTATTGCACCCAAAGGGCTGTGATGAGGTAAAGACGGCCACATCTCCCAGGGGAAGGAACAAAGGGTGAACTAATGGTGCTGGGGTCACTCAGCTACTCCTGCGCCTCTTTATGTACTTAGGACACACAGTTGTGGAGCTCACGAAGTCACATGAAGTCTGGCTCCCCTTTTCTTCTCTGTGAGAAAGCAGGTGTGTCTTCTTTCTGGCTGTTCTGAGATGCTCCCATCAGGAACAGTCCTGCCATCATCCTTTTAGTGTGCAGCGCAGCCACCGAGGGACATTAGGAGATGAGGTGGGTTGCTGTGCCAATAATGCCCTCTGCAGCTTTTTGTGTCTTACAGCCCACGGGGAGTCATTGCCTCCCAAACATCTCTCCTACCTATGTTAGAAGTCAGACAACTGGATATGTATCTCCTTCAGTGGGCCCAACGTCAGCGGCTGGGAGGACTGTGCCTTTCTCAGTTTTAGCTCTGCTTAGAAAGCACTGCCCTTGGCACTAGCACAGGGACGGGAAGCGTTTTCCAAAGTCAAACCCAATGATTACATCAGGAAGAACAGAGAATCACCTTTATGTTATTAGCAGATAGATGTCTACACCCACACCCACTATGAAGTGAAGTAAGGGGTGGCTGGCTTCCCTTATTTCCCACGAAGGTAAATACAGTAAGATGGGCCAGGACTTGTTCAATACAAAAGTTCACATCCCTCCTAATTAGAAGACAAGCTTTATTTCCCAAGCTGCCACGAGGTGAAATAGTTCCCAAAGACTCAGTCAGCCTTACTACAAAACTGAAATTTCCGTTGACAATGAAAACCCCACCAGCTCCGTCCCTTCTTACACAGAGGAACTTTACACTTTCCCTCCCTCCTTTCCGTGACCCTTTCTCGAAAACCAGATCTGGGGAGGTTTCCAAAGGGCGGACCGGACAGGGAGCCTCATGCAAGACCCCCAGAAGCTCCCGCGGGCGGGGTTTTCTCGGTCACGGCGGGGCGAGCCGGGGCGAGCCGGGCCGGGAGGGCGGCGGGGGGCGGTGTGCCCCGGAGCGGGAGCGGAGCGTCGAGCCGCCCCAGCGCCCATTGGCTCGGTGACGGCGGCCCGGGGTCGCCACGGCCCCATAAAGCCGGCCCGTCCTCCCGCCCCTCCGCTCTCCTGCCGCTCGGCCATGCACCCGCCGGCCGCCCTACCCTGGCTCCTCGCCGTCTGCTGCCTCAGCGTCCTCCCGCGGGGCTCAGGTACGTTCCGCCCCCGGCACAGGGGCGGGTGGGACGGACGCGTACACAGAGAAACCCCGAACCTCGGGAAAGCTCGTCTCCACCCCGGGGACGCCGTCGGAGCGGCGGCCCGCTCCCCCGCATCCCCGCACGACCGTGTCCCCCCGTGTCCCCGCAGGGTTCCCTCAGCCTTTCTCGCTCTCCAGGGACGGCGGGGACCTGCCCAAAAGCCAGGTAGGTCCCTCCTTGCCTTCCCCGCCAGCCCGTCTGAAAGCGATGCGTGGTGGGGGGTAAGGGCAGAGCGGGTCCAGCCCGGGGTTGGCAGAGGGAGGTGGAAAACGAGACTCGCCCGTGGTGGGGAAATGAGGTAGGAAGTTGGGAACGGACTGGAAATGCCTTATGAAATCCTTGGGGTGGGTGGTAAAGAGCGGAGGGACGCTGAAGCGCTTTGCTGCCCAGGGAGGTATATGGACGGCTATGGGCAGAGCTGTGATGTGCAGCTGCGTGCAGAATGGGACGCCTGGGTCAGCA
Organism: Megaceryle maxima; assembly: GCA_024605025.1. Taxonomy (NCBI): domain Eukaryota; kingdom Metazoa; phylum Chordata; class Aves; order Coraciiformes; family Cerylidae; genus Megaceryle; species Megaceryle maxima. Next base: position 10,227 of record JANHGN010010870.1, read on the forward strand.
AAAGCTGGGGACAGGATAATAACCACCCAGTCCTGGCTCCTCACGGTATGACAGACCCACTGTTAATGTCTGATCTTTACTTTTTAAAGCAACTGGCACTGTGTTTCAGTCAGTGGATGGAGCTGTCTAATCAACCTCAGGTAAATTGACTTTGGTAATGTGTTTGATCTGCTGGGATTCTCTCTTCCAGACATACTAATTGTCCCGTGTAACCTTAGCATCCACATCTGCAGGTGGCTCTGGAGAACAGAGCAGTTTACTGGTGTACGTGCTCTCCTCCCTGCAGTGCTAACTCAATCCAAAAGAAAGAAAGAAAGGTGTTTTTTCTGCCCTCACAGCGGTGGATGAACTGAAGCAAGAAGCGCCAGTCAGTGCTGTAGGAGTTACAGGCAGGTTCCTGCCTGGTCCCGGCTCGGTGGTGGTGGTTGGGCAGGTTTGCCTCAGCATGTTCAGGGGAAAGGGGAACAAGGGGATATTTTCACAGCTTTTTTTCTGTCTCTGGCCCAGAGCTTGCAAGCAGTTTGAAAAAAACCTGCATAGCTTTGAAAGATCAACCCCACTGTATTTGATATTAAGCCCAAGGGTCATTTTTAAAGCAGAGAGAAAAGTCTTTCTATGATCAAGAATTATCTGGAAATTTTGAGCATTTTGTGCTGTTTTCTTGTTTCTGAAATACTTCTTCAATATTTCAGTTTTGTAAGCCAAGGCTTGTGAAAAATAGTTCCCAGAGCCAGTTTTTTGGGCGTCTTGCATTTGACTTCCTTTGGGACTGTAGTTACTTCTCATCTAATGTGATCACAATTCATCAGCAAATTCCTGTCCCGTGGGACAGTATATTTCAGTATATACTATAGTACTGATTGACTGAAATCCTTGTAGATGAAACTGAGAGTAGATTAAATATGCCAAACCCCAAAGCTATTTCTAGAACACATAGCATAGGAAAATGTACTTTAAAATGTACTTTTTAAATGTACTCTAGTGGCAGGCATGTAGGGGGTTATTTTGTGTATTTTGTGCTTTTGAAGTCATGTTTGATACGGGTATTTAGGTGTTTGGGGGTTTTTTTAAGTGTTTTTATTTTGTTATGGGTATGGTTTGACTCGGTGATCTAGGAGGTCCTTTCCAACATCTGTGATTAAATAGAAGAGGCTGATTTAGATCTCTACAGTACAATACTATGAGGATAACATTAGTAGTATTTTGTGATTCTCCTCATACAAGAGACTAGTTTTTCAGCTCGTTTAATAGTGTCTGTAAGTCACAGAACCACAGAATATTCATGGTTGGAAAGGACCTCCTAGATCACAGACTCCAACCATACCCATAACAAAAAAACACCTAAAAGAGGCTTACCCTGCTCTGAGTGGTTTTAGTGGAACAGTATTCAGTCTCTATTGTGCTGGGATCAGGATCAAGCCCGTTCTCTATCAAACCAGGCACACCACATCCTCTCAGTAAATGTATTAACGTACTGTTTGGTTTTGCAGATCTCCAGCACTGTTTTGGATCTCTGTTACTCCATATTCAACAGCATGCATACAAATGAGGTAAGGTGTAATTGCTTCTTTTATTTCAAAGCACCTCCTCCTTACTCTTAAAGCAACCCTTCCAAAACCAGCTGTTTGACATTTCTCTCCAAACAGTAACGTATAATCCAATATTGTCATGGTTTCAAAAATGCAGGAGAGTATATAAAAGGTTATTTCTTCTCCTTAGTAGTTTGCACAGAATTCTTAACTCCATTAAATTATACATGAAATTGATGGTTTTCACCAATTTGGAAGACAAAACCCAAACCATCCACTTATAGCTGGGGTTGGTATTTTCACCAGACCCTCGCTTTTGAATAATACAGGGTTAAATAAGCTAAAAATATACATAATATTGAATCAACAGCATACTTAAGATCATGATGAATATGGAGGCATATGAGCTGCCTTACTGATTTTTATTACTCTATTTGAGCTTGTTTATTTTGTTTCTGACTCAAATCCAAAAGCTTAAGTTGGTAGTTACTGAGTATAGCTCTTCCTCATTGGTGGAGTCATATTAGGTCCTAGCTCAATGTCTGTTCTGCTTTATATCCCTTTTTTTTATTATCACCAGTTTATTAAGCGCCTTTCCCATAAAATTCACTCAGCCCTTGGGTATATTAAAAAGACCCAATTTATTTGTGGAGTTTGAGTCTTCTGTTTCAAATACTTAAAGACAACAGTAGAAAATATTTTGACATGTATTTCAATATCTCTTCTTGCCAGTGTCTTTAGCATGTTACAATTCCAAGAATGCTTTCCCAAAGCAGCCGTAAACCTCTACAATGCTGAAGTTGATTGTATAACAACTTTCATTTAATTCGTAAATGTTTAATAAATGTTTTTGAGTTCAGTATTGACTCCTATGCTTCTGCAGTTTAGCTAATGAGAGGACTTTGAATGGAGCCCTATTCCTGGTTACTAGTTTAGTTTCTAACTTTATTTTTAATTCTTCCTCTCCAGTTTCCCATCCACATGCTTTTCCTGTGTTCTCATCCCCCATCACCATGTCCTTGCTAATTGTATGTGCTAGTTTTTCAAGCCCACCTCAGGTAGATAATTCCATTCACTGATAGAACTGTGGCTGCAGCACACAGAGCTAAACCCATTCCTGGCCAGGCAGGAGGTGCAACCTGGCAGCCGTGCCACGGGCTGGAGGGCTCCCAAACCTGGCTAGTGTACCTGTCTGCAGGTTCAGGGCTTTGTTAGACACTGAGCTTAGTCTGCTCCCATGAAGTCATGGGGAAAGTTTCAATTCCTTGATGTAAAGCTGAGCATAGAAAAATGGGCAATTTTCTGAATGATAAAGGGTGCGGAGTAAACCTTAAAAATCCATCAGTCGTGTCTGGGTTAAAATCAAGGTCAGTCTGAAAGGTGAAGAGTAGCCACCTTTTAAGAAGATAAGAGCTGTTGGTACAATTCAAGCCTGAGGAATGGAGCTGCTGCATTTATTTTCTAGGTTGAGCTCTGCTTTAATCTGCCAGCTCACAGCTCTGCTTTGCTGTACAGCAAGGGAAGGATGCTGCATGATGGTAATGAATGGGTTAACAGTGGTTAAGGCAAGGTTTAAAATCAATCTTTAAAAAGATCTGTTTGCTGCTGTTCTTATATCTGTCTGATAAGTGTGAGATTATCTCTCTTCTCATCTGGAGGGCAGCAACCTAATCAGTGATGGAGGATTACTGTAATGCACCACCAGAATGACAGCATCCTGATTAACTTACACTGTCCACTTGCAGGAATCAGAGATTGCTGCTGCAAAGTTTACAAAGAAGGTATGGAAATGTAAAGACAAGTGAGTAGGAATGGACAGGGGAAGTACAGCCCTTTCTCTGTTTCTTTTGTTGCTTTTAAGTCAGACTGTGTTTTTTTTTTTTTCTCAATGGCTGGGAAGAGAGCTGTGCTGATCCTGTTTCTGCAAAGCAATCCACCATGTGTAACACTTTCTTTTATACATTTTCTAAAGCCTTTGAAAGTTTAATTATGGTAATTTAATATATTTACACCAGACAGAATGGGTAGTTCTTGACAATGCCCTTTGGGTATTAATTTTTTATCAGCATTCCAGATGAATGGGCATTGGGGACTATCAACATCCCGCTGTTTGTACGCTGCTGAAAAGGGTCTTGAATTATTGATACTCTGATGGAATGACACTGAAACTTGTCAACAGATCTATGGAGCTGAGTTCAGATTGTCTTGTTAATAGTTTGTGTTTTATTTTACAGGATAGCCATGGGACTTTGGGACGGCCTTTTTTCCTTTTCAGGGTATCTGTATCTCTTGCTTTTTTAAAGATTCTGAATTGCAGATGATGTTTTATACCCACAGATGATCAACTTTCTGCCCTCACAAATCCTCGCTGAACTTGTTTTGAGGAAATGCCAAATATCCCTTGCTTGAAAGCTTAGGGAGCTGTTTGCCTAAAAAGCTCTGATTCAACTAAAAGACTGCAAGATAAGATCTGGAGTAGTAATGGATTAAACACTTCTTTTATTAATTGAAAATGTGACTCTGCAAATGTTTTATTTTGAGCTAAATCATCCAAAACTAGAAGTAGCTTGTGGCTTGTATCTCTGAGAGTGACGAGGTGCACTGATGCTACATTTGTTAGATAAAATGTGTGTGAGCTTAATGTCCACTTGGTCTGAAAGATCTGGCCAGTCTGTGAAGGCACACTACATAACAGTGTGAAAAGCCAAAGCAAAATTAGGGATATCATCATCATCTCTCTCATGTTTTTCTCGTGTTGAACTATGGTACATTCTAATGCAGAATACGCTGGTTTAGACACGCTTTGATTAACACCAGCCTGGTTTAGACACACTCTGATTAACACCAGACTAGTTTAAACACGGTAATAATAATAATAATGAAAAAAAGCTATCAAGTCGGTTGTAGCAGGTACCCAGAGTCCCAATTCAGCTGTCATTTTCCTTTTAGCTCACTTCAAGTGTGTCTGGATACTTTCAGTGCTGGTATTAAAATGTTCTCTTAGACATCTACGTATAGTACCCCAAAGAATTGAGGCCAAGAGCCTTAATGAGAATAATTAAAGCCAGATTATTTAGCTGTTTGGAAAGAGGCTGAATTAATATCTTGCAGATGTAAAGGCAAAACCCACGTTCCACCTATGGCCCTGGTGTTTGACACATTGTCCCTTCCTGCAGTAAGGAAATCTTACTGCAGCCTTCCTCTGTATTCTGTCTGCATGATGGGAGATGTATTGTGGTGTGTCCTAAATCTGGCATCTAATACTTCTGCACAACCATCTAATTATTATCTTTTTCAGCCTCGGAATGGAAGAACGATTGAAGGTGATGGTAAGTAGCCAAGTGTGTCACTTTTGGGCTTTTCATCAAGTCCAAAAATGACAAGAATTTCTTCTCTCTTCTTCAGTAATGATGGTCCTCCTGACAGAAGGAGCTACTGAGTTGCATTACAAGTCTAATACAAACTTAGATGCCCATGTGGATATTTTGCATGGTCACTAGGAGGTTTCTGGCCAGAGACACATATATTATCATGCTCAGAAACCTACAGTGTATGCTCTTGACAAAAAGATTTTCTTCTCTCTTTATGGCTCAGTATGGAGGAGCTTTCATCCTCCACAAAATGATAGAAATGGTACGGGAGTTATAAAATTTAAAACCAGAAGGTGTAAATTATACTTGGAACACAAAAGCCAGACCCCTGTCTGTTCTAAGACACCTTCAGGCACCTAATCCTACATGAAAGCCCACTAATAGAGATCTCTGCATGCAGGTGGGAGTCATCCTCACATCCAAATTAGGACCTGTTTTGGAGTAAACACTAACTAGAAAGAGCAGGGGTGGGGATGTAAGGAAGACAGTGAGATCTAATAATACCACCTAGCACTTGCTTTGAAAGTGTCTGTTAAAGGTCTTGGCTTTAATGGGAAATGGAAGACAATGAATGTACATATGTCCCTCCTTCAGTCTCTCCTTCTCATCCTTTACCCCACAATAAAAGATCACCATTTTCTGTTAGCAATGTAAGAATTACTTCTGACTGTTGACAGAAAGGTTTGTTTTCAGGGGACAGGACAGAGGCATAGGAAAGAAAGTGCAAATTAAAACACAGGAATACCTTTGCTGTATGTTCAAGATTAAACCATTTCAGAAAGAAATGGGTAATATGAATAAAAATGAGTAAAATGAATAAAGAGTTGGGAGAGTGTTGTAGAGGAGCATCTCTACTCACTTGCTCTGGTCTTAGGCACTGCCCTGGGCATCCATTGCTTCTCAGGGATGAAAGGAAGATAGAGCTGAATGGATCTCTTGCTTGAGCCAGTGCTGCTGTTCATGTGTTCTTAGATCTACATGTATCTGGGCAATGTTTAATAGCTATGAAACCTGTAGGGGCAGGTAGTGCTGCCCAGATCTGTTGATAACAACTAGAAGTGTGAGCTGACAACCACCAAGATAAGCCAAACAGGTGGAGAGTCCCTCTAGATTCTCAGCAAAGGCAACGAGAGTAAACCTGCATGAAAATACCCTGTGCAGAGTCCTCTGGTGTTGGTAGAATTACTAGAATATCCAGCACTTCTCGATTCAGGTACTGGTGTGGAAGCCACTACTCTCTATCGTGTCCTGGCCTTACATACAGCAGTACATTTTGTCCACGACTCCACCCCCTGAGCCAACCTGTCTGAGATGCACAGCACAAGCTTCCATACTCTCAAAGAATGACAGTGGAATTAGGACATAGTGGAGAGAGCTGTGTGAGGAGGGAGGATTCAGGCTGGAGCACAAATAACAGATTTGGGCATTTAGCTGAATTTTTAAACTTTCATCCATCTAAATCTTCTGGTGCTAAAATTTCTGTTTAATTCCTACCTTTGAGAAGGGCCTGACATACAGAACTGAATACCAAGTCTTACTTAGATCTACATCTCAACATGAAGTATGACACTGTGTTAATTTGTTTCAGAATATCATGGAATATGAAGTTCTTGGGTTGATTTACCAGCTCGATGACTTGGTTTACATAAAGAAAAGAGACTTCCCAGTGCACTCCTTGTCTATTATGTGACTCAGTTGTCTGGAATTTGCTGTTCCATGTAATAAATTTGCAATCATTAATTCTTCTTGTCTTTTTTTTTTTTTTTTTTATATATATTGAAGCAGGTACTAGACTTCATGGCCTATAGTGTGGCATTGCCTGGTTCCAACTGTGTTCAAAGGAAATAAATTATCTAAATATCAACAGTTCTCAAATCCAACCTCTTCTTTAATAGGGTCGTGAATTTTAAGCTGGCCCTTTTGAATAGAGAATACATTACCCCAGCATTTCAAAATATGCCTTCCAAACAGCATAATAAGATATTAAAATAATCATGGACTTTTTAATGATTCCATTCTTATTTTGGATACCTAAAAGGGCTTGAGTGTGATAATTGATGAATGCAAAGCACTTTGAAAGGAGGGGAACAAGTACTGCTCCTAAACACGGGCATTACTCGGTCTGATCATGTATTTTTTCCCAGCTTTGCCTTCCTGGCCATCATAAAGCACAAATGAGTCATTTATGAGTGAGAGTCTGAACATCTGCCCTTTCTACTGAAATCATGCCTCTAAACCTGCGGTGAAGCCAATTGTTCTTGCGCTGTATGGAGTGGGGTGATGTGTTTTGGTAGGCGGAGGCATTTACGGGCAGAAAACTTGTAAGTGCTAAGCAGTTACTTCCTTAGAAAGAGAAGAGCACAGTTAAAAGCTGGGGTCTGGGGATACACACCAGGCAACATTCCTCAACACATTTTTAGACCACTTCTAGGGTAGAGTGTCCAGTGTTGGGCCCCACAATATGGGAAAGGTGCGGACAAACCTAGGGGAGCTCAGGGAAGGCTTTGGAAGTGGTGGGAACTGGAGCACTTGCCCTGTGAGGACATGCCGGGGCAACTGGGATGGTTCAGCCAGGAGGAGGAATGCCTTCAGGGGCACCTAACAGCCCTTCCAGTGCCTACAAGTGGTCATCCAGGAGACAGTCAGACTCCTCACAGTGTGGGGTAGGAAGACAAGTAGAAACAGGCATAAGCTGGAGCAAGAGAGGTCAAGACATCGAGGCGGTGCGACAGGCTTTCCAGAGACACTCTGCTGTCCAGTCCATTGAGGTTTACAAGAGCAGAGTAGACAAAACATGGTCTGAATTCCTGCTTGGTATCAGACTACAGACCTCCTGAGATCCCTGCCAGCCTCAGTTATTCTGTGACATGAGTAGGATTTCATGCTCTGTATTTCAGCCTCTTACAGGGTCAGTCCCTGGCTGAACTGTGGCTCCTGAGCCTCCAACTGGGCAGAGAATGCTGGTAGCTTGAGGGGTCCCCAGGGAGACTGCTCAGGGCAATTAAGGTCTACTTGTGCTCTCATGGCACACTGTTGCTCCTGTTTACTGTGTTGTCAAATCCTGGTGGAAATAATTAGCCCATGGAATGATTACCAAAGGGATACTGGCTCCTCCAGCTCCTTGAGCATTTATGTAGAGCCAGCTCTTCTCTGGAAAAAATGGCCAGGCTAAATGCAAGTGGTGGGGACACACTGTGGTGATGCAAATAAATACGAGTTAATGATACCAAAGCACAGCAATGGCACTTCTGGCCTGTTTCATCTCAGAGGTCAAAGCTGAACAGTATCAAGTTTTGCTTAGTTCTGCATAAATATTTGAACTGTTTTTTGCTGGGGGAGAGTTAATTTTCTTCATAGCTGTGTGTACGGTGCTGTGTTTTGGACCTGTGACCAAACCAGTGTTGATACACAGGGATGTTTTAGCTGCTGCTGAACAGGGCTTGCACAGCCTCAAGGCCTTTTCTGCTTCTCAGCCCACCCCACAGGGAGTGGGCTGTGGGTGCATAGGAAACTGGGAGGGAACGCAGCTGGGACAGCTGACCCCAACGGAGCAAAGGGATGTCCCACACCGTATAAAGCTGTGCTCAGCAATAGAAGATGGGGGAAGAAGGAAAAAAGGGGGACATTTGGAGTGATGGCGTTTGTCTTCCAAAGTCACCATTAAGTGTGATGAAGCCCAGTTTTCCTGGAGATGGCTGAACACTTGCCTGTCGATGAGAAGTGGTGAAACAATTCCTTATTCTGCTTTGATTTACCTTTTAAGCTGCCTTCATCTCACTGCATGAGATTTCTCATTTTTACCCTTCCAGTTCTCTCCCCTATCCTGCTGGGTGGAGCAAGCTGGGGCTGAGCTGCCTAACAGGGTTAACCAACAGCAATACTGTACCACAGGCAGCTCATGCTTTGCTCTCATGATCAGCAGTGGCTTCCTCCACTCACAACAGGTTTCATGAATAACATCTCTTTGGGCCCTGAAGCTGGTTAAATAAGACTGATAAATAGGTAGTAATTTGCAGGTGAGGACCTATCTTGGGTTCCTCAGCCATATTTCTGCAGTAACTCTGGCTCTGCTGTAAAATGCACAGGAGAGGTCTTGTTCACTGCTCAGTGGAATCCTTTGCTCCCTGGAGGAACACAAATGTCACCTGTGGAACAGGAGAGATCAGTAATGTAAATGTAATGAAATGTAAAGGTCATCCCTGGCCTGAAATTCTTCCTGAACATCCCACTGCAAAACTCACAACAGAAATCGAGGAGCACAGACAGAGATGACAAATTATTAGCAAGCACACCAAAATTTCTGCAAGAAAAAGAAATGAAAGCTCAGTTCCCATGTCAGCAAGAGAAGAAACGAATAAAGAATGACATGGCAAGTTACACAAAGTAATGAGTGTGTTTAGAAGAGTAAATCCGATGATTATCCATCCTCTTGTAATAAAAAGGAGCAAGAGGGGAGACTCAATTACCCTGAGAGGCAATACATTTAAGCTGCAAAGGGGAATATTTTTTCTAACAATCAACTCCTGAAAGCAGTTGCCATAGCTCAGAGCATGTGGTTAGAGACAGCTCTGCTGGGTGTTGGGAAGGCAGGCACGTTCAGTAGCGCACCTTTGTGCCACCTAACTTACTTTGAAAATCACTTAGCCTGCCCTAAGTCCTCCTGTATTAAAAGCCTGGCCTGCTCGAGCTGGGCTCAGCAAGGAGTTTCTCAGCTGAGCGCTCAGCAAGGGACCTGGAAATGCTGTCACTGGTGGGGGAGTGAGAGCTGCCTGGCCTCATGACATGCTGCTCTCCAAGGAGGCAGAGTAAAAAGCATGAAATGAAAACCCTCTCGATGCTTTACTTCACTCTGTCTGGTCCCTTCGTGCTGTGATGCCTCGGACAACCTCACTCCCCTCTTGGCATCCACAGGGAAGAGCACACTTAACAAATCTCCAGGAGCCAGGAGGCTGGGAGGGATGGCAAGTGCTGGAGAACAGAGTCAACATTCAGAATGGTCTTGGCAAAGGTACATCTGGAAAAAATGTGTATGGCTCGCTGAGGATGAAAGTAAGGTATTACATCTACTGAAGAATAACCAGTTGCAGCTTTGCAGCAGTGGGGATGGGTAACTGCAGACAGTCAAATATCACAGTGTCGGGGAGAACATAAAAATAGGATATGGAATGAATAAGAAGCTGTAGAGACTATGGCACAGGAGGTGTCATGCTGCTTAGTACAGGGAAGACTTTGTGTACAGAGTTGCATTGGAGAAGAAGGAGAGGGACCATCAGGAGACAACCCAGCAGAGGGGAAAGGCAGGGGTCACACTGGTACCCTCAACGAAGCAGAGTTGGTTTGCAAGAAGGAAAGTTTGGAGAGGGGAATGATAAAATGCTTCACTTTAAGCTCACCACTCCTGGCAGTATCCACCATGCCCATAGATGGATACTGCTGGGAGATGTAAGCTTAAAATGAAGACAGATTCACGTTAAATCTGACAACTGGGAGAATGAAGCAGTGTCTGATACACAGAGTTGCCTTTTCTCAGTTATAAAAATTCTCCAAGGGGACACACACCTCTTGGACTGTAAGTTACAAAAGTGCCAGCTGCGAAATAACTGCAAGCAGCATTTTCTCTCTTCAGTGTTACACCATGGTGCAATGTTTATTCACAATTATGCTTAATGAATTAAAGATTAGTACCATTGTTTTTTTTAATATCTAGCATACTTCAGATAGAAGTTGCTCTGGTTGCTTCTGGAGAAATGGAAGATTCAATCTCAGAGAGCCCAGCACTTATACTTTCCATACTCGAGAGTCACCTTCTCTAGAGACTTTAAAGACCTGCCTGGATCTGTTCCTGTGTGGGCTGCCCTGGGTGATCCTGCTCTGGCAGGGGGGTTGGACTCGCTGATCTCCAGAGGTCCCTTCCAACCCCAGAGTCTATGACTCTGCTTTTATCTTGTAACAAAATAACACTTGTCACACTGACAGCTGTGACAAGTGGCACCCGACTCCATGAGCTGCAGGGCAGCCCTGGAAAGGGCATCTTTGCTTCTGCAATGCTTGTGTAAAACAAGAGTAAACATCCCAGCATGGAAAAGGGATCGTATGGATCACAGGAAAGATGGAAAAGCCCCTTTGTGACCTGCAAACTTGGACTACACACAAAGAAGAGTCCTTTAAAAATGCAGTGAGAGGATTCAGATGATGGGCAATGAGGGCTGACTGATGGCCACTGAGAAAACTGCCATGAACACATGACGTGAAATACCATCTAGAACTAAAAACACATCAGCTGACTGCTTGTCTCATCTTCACAATTCTCAGCAGGTAGTGAGACAGAAGTAGCTGCAGAAATTGCAAATCTACCTGTTGAAGACATAAATTATTTGCTTAACACAGCCAGTTGAGCACAAAATCTTGCCACTGCTTGACAGGCTGGCCAAAAGCTCCCATCATCCTGTTCCAGTTTTCCTAGATCATGTGAGGCCACCAAATGAATTCCAGTTATGAGATGCATAGGCTTATTATTCTAAACTCAGCAACAAAACATTTATTTCTTTGCTGGGATCTTAGAGTCGAGCGGTGATTGCAGGATCTCTACTGGCAGAGGAGATGGATGCTTATGGGGAGATCACTCTGAAGACTTGTCTTACTTATCTGTTCCAGACAACTCACACATTGCAATTGGCACCCGTCTACCTTATTAAACAGGGTAAAAGCATGTGCCTGACCAGGCTGGACTGCATAAACTGTCTCAAGCTATATATCTATCATCCTGATAGATTTCTGCACTGAATAACTAGAAGTAGCTGTCAAGTCTCCTTCTCCAGTCATTGCTGGATCTATTTTTTCTCTGGTGCAGGAACAAAAATCACTGGTTATGATTCACCATCTAAAATTTTGACACTTCTCTGGGTCAAAAAACCTTGTACACCAAATACTGTCTATCTATTAGCCTTAAATCTGCTGAGAGATCAACAGAGAAAAGTCTGAAGGAGGACATATGGCAAACTTAACAAAAAAACTGATATCTTTACTACAAGGGTTCTGCACCCAGGGGTTTCTACACAGCAGTTCAGATAATGCCTGGTGAATTACTGCATGAGGGAGACGTGTGCATATAAATAAGTGCTTCTGGAGTATTGCTTTCTAAATATCAGCTAGCAAAAGACCTAAGTATGGACTAGAACTTCCAACAGAAAAGGCAAAAATGCAGAACACACATGAACCGACCTCAGAGCACGAAGGACAGGCAATCACGTACGACTCATCAGAAAAGTAACAACATCCAGGAGCCTCATTCAGTGTAGGACTGAGTTCACATTTCTTCTCATGAAGACCCAGTAGTGCCAGGACACACGCCACATCTAAACCCACCTGGATCTGTTCCTGTGTGGGCTGCCCTGGGTGATCCTGCTTTGGCAGGGGGTTGGACTCGATGATCTCCAGAGGTCCCTTCCAACCCCTAACATTCTGTGATTCTATGATCTTTTCCTTCAGTTCCACAGCTGTGTAGAGTCTGTACAGTTCCACAGACTATGTGTTATCTAAGATAGCCCAAAGTCACTACTTTGTGACTTGCAATAGAGCATGCACTTGACTTCAAAGAGGACAGGGATGTTTAGCATTGCAATATTGGGCAATGGCAGAGGTGCAGTGGCCACTGGTGCACTGCTCGATCTCTCCTGACTCAGGTAACGGATGAGTTCGGACTTTATGCATCCCTTGTGCTCCTCCAGACAAGGCTCTCTGAGGCCATAACTTGGGATGTTTCCTCTCCTTACAGAGGAAGCAAAGGTGACAGAACATGCAAGCTAACAAACACACAAACCTCAGAACAGAGTGAACTGCAAGCACTCTGCACAACTGACACATCCATCAGCAACATCAGTCCTCTAGACAGGTAAAAGGAGAGCTTTTCCAGGCATCATTTCTTCTCTGTGCTTCCATCTGCCCACAGCTTCATTGAATTGTGGAGCACCCCGTACGCTTTTCTAATGGGTGTTATTGAAAACATCCATTTTCCTTGACAGACAATTGCACCGTGCCACAATTGAATTAGGAAAGTGATGCTACATCAAGATAAATGTGTTTTGCAGCATTGGTAAGAAGAGAGGTGCCAGAGGAGCTGTGTTTTGAAATTTGTCATTGTTTTGCTTTACAACTAAGTCATGTACCCACCTCAGCTACAGGTGACTAGGCCTAAGCTGAAGTCTGTAGCATAGGATATGGGAGAACTAGACATGTGCAAAACTGATATGCAATTCATGTCTTGGTTTACGCCAGTAAATGAGCACTTCTGTGACCAACAGAACTAGTAAAGCTATTTCCATTAGATTTGTACTTCAGGGAGGATCTCCTATAGTGTATTTGATGAAGTAGAGTTTTTATTTCAATTTTGGTAGTATAATTTCATGCTGTGGCCCTTATTTCAGTCAAGGCATACATCAGGGCTCTTTCTTTTACAGACCTACCTATTTCCATGGAACTGGCCGGAATCACCTTGTGGTTTCAGCTTTCCACCACATCTGCCTAGAGCTGCTCAGCAGATTCAGAAGTAAATAGATGAGGACAGATGGATAAGCAAGCAACTGGAGTGCTGCCATAAATGTTGTTTTCTTGGGAGGAAGGCAAAAGACTGAAGGGAGTAAAGCAGCTGAGTAGAGAGTGCATAAAATGGGAAATTGGATGTCCGAGCTCTAGTTCTGGCTCTCTTGATATATAACTAACATATCAGTGACCAGCCTACGGGAATGATTTCCATACTTACCATGTGCTTTGCTGGACAGAGGCTTGCCTGTGGCTATGAAATTAAGCAGGTACACTACTAAGATAATATATTTCCACCTGACTCAGCTTCTCCCTTTGTGAAACAAGGGTATAGTTACTTGGCCTCAAAGTTTTGCTTTGCTATCCAGTACATTTCAGTTCAGAAGTAGCTTCAAAATCCTCAAGAGTGGACAAATCAAGGGATCAGTGGATTAATCAACGTGGACAAAACTCCAACCTTCCAAGGAGCCAGATGTTGATGAGATGGATATTTGTTTGAATTTGTTCCCAGTTTCTGTGTTTAGAATAAATAATGACATTAATTACTCTAACAGACTAGTCATATTTGTTCACAGAGTTTGCCTTATAATCAAATGAGAGTATTTATCCTTACATTTAAATTTATCCTCAAACAAAAAGCTGCTATTTTATCACCTTAATGCATCATTATTTATCAGTGTAATTAGCCCTGTGCCAGTAAATGTTTAAGTACTTCTCAGTGTCTGTTTTGCAAAAGCAGGTGCCGAAACCCAGTTCCACATTTGTCCCATTCAGACTGGTAACATCTCTAATGAAAAAAACCCCAACTTTTCTCATTGCTCTCTCCCCAGGTTTCTGAGTATCTATCATTTCTGTGCTGCTGTGTTGTAAGGCAGCAGTGAAGTGTCATAACTGTGTTTGCTTCCTCTTCAGCAGCAGATGTTGGATCTGTTCATGGCCCCTGCCAGGGCTAGTACAACATTTAATGAGCTGCATTCACTTTTAACAAAGTGCTGTGGAAGGAAGAATATGTCTGGAAAATATCAGTGGTCCTGTTGAGTTGGTAATGGGACAGCAGGTATAAATGTAAAGGCAGAACAGCTGAAAAGCACCTTGACATTCATCTTGCTTGACAACATTTATAGCATAAATGAAAGAACATCACCCGGTAATTTCTGCCACGAAGGGAATTATTCTTTGTTTTGTTTTATTCTATCATGAAATGCTACTTTACACAATCAATTTTATGTTCACTTCCTACTGATATTTATGCTGCTCTTTCCTTCGCTGTTTACGTGTCTCTATTTTTACAGCATTTTTATCTCCTTTCTCCCATTTCCTAGTTTCTTACCACTTTAGCACTGTTTCTCTCAGCAACAACTTCTACTTTAGCCCTTCCTCCTCTGGTTGCCCTGGTGCAGAGTGTCCTGGTACAGATGTAGAGAGCAATGGATTTGTTCTGAGGAGGAACATGCTTTGAAGCAGGCACCAGAGCAAATTTCCAAGCTTCCCAGCTGAAGTCCCTCTATGCAAATGCACACAGCATGGGCAACAAACAAGGGGAACTGGAAGCTACCATGCTGCAGACATAGTGGCTATTACTGAAACCTGGGGGGATGAGTCCTGTGCCTGGAGTGTGGCTGTCAAAGGCTACAGGCTATTTAGAAGGGATAGGCATGGAAGAAGGGGTGGAGGTGTTGCCCTCTATGTTAAGGAATGGATAAACTGTGAGGAGTTGTCCCTGAAGAATAGCTATGAGAAGGTTGAGAGCCTATGGGCAAGAATTAGGGATCATGACAATAAAGGGAGCCTTGGGGTTGGTGTTTACTACAGGCCACCTGATCAAGGGGAGGCTATTGATGAAGCCTTCATACTCCAGCTCCAGGGGACATCATGCTCTCAGGCTCTCATCCTGCTGGGGGACTTTAACCACCCTGACATTTGCTGGAAAAGTAGCATGGTGAGCTGTAGGCAATCCAGGAGTTCCTGCAGTGCCTGGATGAGAACATTTTTAATCAAGTAATAGACAGCCCTACCCGAGGGGACAGGGGTTTAGACCTAATGGTGACCAGCACAAGTGAACTAGTTGGGGACATGAAGCTTGGAGGCAGCCTGGGCTGCAGTGACCACGCACTGGTTCAGTTCACCATGCTAAGGGCTATAGGACAGATGAAAAGCAGTCAGCACCCTAAACTTTAGGAAAGCAAACATCCAGCTTTTCAATGAGTTGCTCAGCAGGACCCCTTGGGAGGCAGTCCTCAGAGCTAAAGGAGCAGAGCAGAGCTGGCAGAGCTTTAAGGAGGCTTTCCATAGAGCTCAAGAGCTCTCAGTACCCATGTGCAGGAAATCAGACAAGAAGGGAAAAAGACCAGCATGGCTGAGTCATGAATTGCTGATTGAACAAGATGAAACTGCACAAACAGTTGAACCAGGGACAGGTCTCTTGGGGGGATACAGGGACGCTGCCTGGTTCTGAAGGGACAAAGTCAGGAAGGCCAAGGCGTGGCTAGAGCTGAACTTGGTGAGGGGTACAAATCAAAACAAAAAGGGATTCTACAAGTATCTAAATCAGAAAAGGAAGGTCATGGTAGGTGTCCCCCCCTGGTGATTAACAATGGCAAATTAGTAACAACGGACGAGGAGAAGGCTGAGGTACTCAATAACTTTTTTGCCTCATTTTTCACTGGCAACCTCTCTCCTCACAATCCTCAAGTTGGTGGCCCACAGGACAAGGACCAGGTAGACAAAGTCCCTCCCACTGTAAGCAAGGACAAGGTTCATGATCACCTGAGGAACCTGAACATAAATAAGTCCATGGGACCTGATGAGGTGCATCCCAGAGGAATTGGCTGATGCAATTGCTGAGCCACTCTCCATAATATTTGAGAAGTCTGGCAGTCAGGTGAAGTCCCTTGCGACTGGAAAAAGGGTAACAGTGTCCCCATCTTTAAAAAGGGTAAAAAAGAAGACCCTGGGAACTACCACCCTGTCAGCCTCACCTCTGTGCCTGGGAAGATCATGGAACAGATCCTCCTGGAGGATATGCTAAGGCACGCGGAGCACAGGGAGGTCATCCTAGGTAGCCAGCATGGATTTAGTAGGGGCAAGTCCTGCCTGACCAACCTTCTACAATGAAGTGACTGCATCAGTCGACAAGGTAGACCTATGGATGTCATCTATCTGAACTTCTGCAAGGCTTTTGACACGGTCCCCCACAACATCCTTATCTCTAAGTTGGAGAATTACAAGGTTCAATGAGGGGACTGTTCAGTGGATAAAGAACTGGCTAGATGGTTGCATCCAGAGAGTGATGGTCAATGGCTCAGTGTCCAGATGGAGGAAGGTGATGACTGGTGTCCCGCAGGGGTCTGTGCTGGGACCAGTGTCATTTATTATCTTCATTAATGATACCAACAGTGTCATTGAGTGCACCCTCAGCAAGTTTGCAGATGACACCAAGCTGGGAGGTGCAGTTGATATGCCAGAGGGATGGGATGCCATCCAGAGGGACCTGGATAGGCTGGAGAGGTGGGGCCAGATGAACCTTATGAGGTTCAACAAGGCCAAATGCAGGGTCCTGCACCTGGGCCGGGGCAACCAGCATTACCAGTATAGGCTGGGAGAGGATATCCTGGAGAGCAGGCCTGTGGAAAGGGACTTGGGGGTGCTAGCAGATGAGAAACTGGCTATGAGCCACCAATGTGCAATTGCAGCCCAGAAGGCCAATCCCATCCTGGGCTGCATCAAAAGAACTGTGGCCAGCAGATCAAGAGAGGTGATTCTGCCCCTC
>JANHGN010010870.1:27533-41275 GCA_024605025.1 Megaceryle maxima
GGTTTGATGGGGCTCTGAGCAACCTGCCCTAGGTAGAGATGTCCCTACTTGTGTAGGGAGGTTGGACCAGATGACCTATAGAGGTCCCTTCCAGCCTAAAACATTCTATGATTCTATGGTTCCTTTGAGGTAAACTTTAGATTATTAATGCAGTGAAAGCAAAACCTCCCTGGATGTGGAAGGGTCATTTTACTTTTTTAATAATTATAAAAATGACTATTAAAAAGAAAAAAAAAAGCATTTGTGGAGGAAAACAGATGGATTGCAGGAGGTAGAATTCTTAAATTCTTAATAACTTGCATACTCATTTCTACCATGGACCAGTACTGAATTTGTAATCAGTCTTAAAAGAGAAGACATGGCTTCACCAGCTTCTGGGTCTTTTGCCAGGATTTCAGAAGGAGGAAGGTTAGGTCTGTCTGAAGAGGGAGTGATCTTCAAAGAGAAACAGCTTAAAGACACAAGGAGTCCCGTATCTTTAAATTTCTCAGACTAATGATTCAATTGGTGACATTAAGTGATGGTGAAGCATCCAGTTGTTTACAAGGATATTATTTAACTGGGATTTAGTATTGCTGCCATTGTCTTGTCACCAAAGAAAATGTCTTGACACCAAAGCCTTTAATTCCAGCTTAACCAGTGCCCTGGATTCAGTACATGCTACATGCAGAAAGAGCCAAGTTTCTCCTCTGGCCTGGATGAAGGCCAGCTCTTTTCAGGTTATTAACTTGCACTTCTCTAGCATTCTGCATTATGCAAGGTTGGCCTGTTGACTCTGCCTTTTATAGCTACGTGGCATGATACCTGGAAGTGTACTCATGGACTGAGATCACATCTGGACTAGACATGATGAAAATAGGAAAAAAGAAATCCCTGCTGATTTACCTAACCACTGAGTACCAGAGTCCAACTCCATCTTTCCGTTGCTGTGCTGGCTCTTTGTGCTATCTTCACTTACCATGAGTTGCTGGTGGCCATTCAGAGCCTTAAATTCAACATGTGGGGCAAAGCAAGGTGCTGGGATGACAGCTCCAGGGCAGATCGTGCTAACACCTTGGGCTGACAGTGGCAAATCCTTAAGTATAGCAGCCCAATTGAGCTTTAGGCAGCTTCATGAAAACCTCCTGCATCAAGAAAGGCACCTAAACTGTGGTGCTTAGAAAGAAGAGAGGTACACCCAGACCAGGCAATGCCTGAGAATATGTCTGTACCTTCCCTGGATTGGCAAGTGGAGAGCTTGCACTTTGACAAAGGATGCCGCTAGCAAGTTGGTGCAGTGAATGTTTTTTCTGGGTCTGCCACTTGGACCAATGCATTTAAAATCTAACTCTGCCTAATGACCAGGTCCCCCATTCGCTGCTTTCAAGGGAGATCAGAGCACAGAGATAAGGCAGACCAGCCTGCACATTTTGCTGCTTCACTGGTCACACATTTCTAAGAGACTGACTGAGTCCTCTCCCCCAGCTGCCAAATTGTTGCAGACATAATAAACGTTAAAACTGTTACCAGCTGAGTTTAAGTGAACTTGTCTTTTTTAGGGCAGAATGATTAAGAAACCCCACCATGACACTGCTGGCAAAAATGTTCTCACAGATGCTACGCACAGCACCTCAATGAAAGCTGCACGGACAGTGGGAGCAAGCTGGAAAGAGAAGACATCACAACGCTGGAAATGGTTGTGCTGTTCTCTCCCACGCGCTCTCTTCACATAACCCCTCGTTTGGGAGTCTAATGAACTGCCTGGATAAACACAACAATTATTTCCAGTAGTTCTAACACTCGATAGCTTCAAAATAGGCAATGAGCATTAGCTAGTTAATAAGCAATTTGCCCCCTGAAGTCAAGGAAGTGCGTAAGTTGTGACACAATGGAGAGTTGAAAGGAGAGAGCCTGAGAAAGAGATGAAGCTGGCAGCAGCGGTGGAAACAGGAGCAGAGTTCTGGGACAGCCTTCACATATTAGCAAGGTATTTATCTGCAGCACAGCCTGGTAATGAACAGGGCTGAGGATATCCTAGAAGACTGAATGTATGTTTTATTGTCTCTTTAAACTGAAACTGCATTTTTAAACTCAAAGTTTGAAAGTACTCCATTGAAGCATGCATTATGAATCTTCAGAGGAATAACAAAAAAGGCTTCACAGCTGCAGCAGAGCATCAGAATTGGGAGAATTCATGAGTTCCCCAAAAATTAATACCTTAATATTTGGCATTATCTTTTCAGTAGTCTTGACACTTCACATAAAAGGCAGAAATGAATCAACTGGTCGTTCTACATTTAGAAGAGCAACAGAAAAGCTGTTCCCAATCTTACTGCTTCTGGAGCAATGGGATGCCTTGAGCTTACCAGCCACCCTGCAGCCACACATAAGCCTGTGTAAACTTTCTGGTAAAGCTCAATGGGTTTCACAGAAGTTGTCACAACAACCCCAGGCAATGCTACAGGCCTGGGGAGGAGTGACTGGAAAGCTGCCCGGCAGAAAAGGACCTGGGGGTGCTGGTGGACACCCAGCTGAGCATGAGCCAGCGGTGTGCCCAGGTGGCCAAGAAGGCCAAGGACATCCTGGCCTGGATCAGGAACAGTGTGTCCAGCAGGAGCAGGGCGGTGATTGTGCCTCTGGACTCAGTACTGGTGAGACTGCAGCCTGAGCACTAGGTTCAGTTTTGGGTGCCACAGGATAAGAGAGACATTGAGGTGATGGAGTGAGTTCATAGTAGGGCAATGAAGCTGGTGAAGGGTCTGGAGAAAATATCTGATGAGGAGAAGCTGGGGGTTTTTAGTCTGGAGAAGAGGAGGCTGAGAGGAGGTCTTACTGCTCTCTACAGCTCCCTGAAGGGAGGTTGTAGTGAAGTGGGGGTTGGTCTCTTCTCCCAGGTGACCAGTGATAGGACAAGAAGTAATAGGCTTAAGCTGCACCAGGGGAAGTTTAGGTTGGATATTAGGAAAAATTTCTTTACTGAGAGAGTGGCAAGATGTTGGAACAGGCTGCCCAGGGAGGGGGTGGAGTCACCATCCCTGGAGGGGTTCGAGTCACCATCCCTGGAGGGGTTCAGAAAACATGTAGATGGGGCACTTCAGGACATGATTTAGTGGTGATGATAATGTGTAATAGACAGTTGGACTTGATGATCCTGAAGGTCATTTCCAACCTTTATGATTCTATCTGTTGAATTGGTTATTTCCAAAAAGACAAGACGACCAACCCTCAAAAACCATGGCTGCTTTCCCTCTGACTAGGTCTCAGGCCCAGTCCTATACCCTGTGCAGCAGCAACACCTCTTGGCTATCTTGTCCCAGCACAGGCCATGCAAATGTTCAAGATTAGGACATTCCCTTACACAAGCCAGAGTCAAACTTCACTTTCTCTGCAGAAGAGTGGAGACTTGGAGAAATGGCTCCATTAATTTTCCTCTTTTTTTGGGGGGAGGGGGTGGGGTAGGATTTCTACAGTTACAAGGGTTTGCTGAAACCTCTTTTTCCATGGGTCATGAACCAGCTCATATACCTGATGTGATACAACTTCACTACAGACAGGGACTTCTGAAATTCCCATGGGGCTTCACAGTCAAAGCCCACATCATAAAGGCATCAAAATCAGCCTCTCCTGTAGCATCTCCAGCCATCATTCCACCCTTTGTATTTTCTTCCTGCCCCCATGGAAACTTTCAAGTTATGCCAACAGCACTATGAAGGTTGTGTGTGTGTGTGTGTGTGTGTGTGTGTTTAAGAAGAAAGAAAGAAAAAAATTAAAAGTTGAACACACTAAACCCAGCAGCCTGGGTCACGGTAGATGCCATGAAAGGCTGTGTTGGTGCAGCAGAAGGAGTGGTACAGCGTGGCAGGAGCTGCACTAGCACATGCTGCTGTGGGGACACCCATGCTGTGGGCAGCTGCCTTGGACAGGACATGACCAAGCCTCTGAGACAACATAGCATGAAACAGAACTGTGAACCTGACAAAGGAACAGGGGACAAATTTTCTTTGTCACTGTTAGTTGAAACCACTGTAGATAAACATCCAGCAGCCCACTAAGGAGCCACTGGTGCTTTCCAGAACTGAGGGCTTAGTTTGTGGTGCAGGTCAGCAGCATTTCACCCTCTAGATCTCTAGCCAAAGGTGGCCACTAGCCTCTAGTAGGCATTTGCAGCTTGCTTACCTGCTAGATGTTTCACATGCAGAAAGTCCTTTGGCTACAGTCCTGCAATACCTCATTCCTGGCTCCTTGCCCTTCGCATACATCCCCTAGCCTGCCTATACAAAGAGATTAGCTCTCTGGAGGTTATTCTTCAAAATGTCTCAAATTCTCACAAGACCAGAAAACCAGGGAGGTATCTGAGATACACTAGAGAAAGCAACAGCATAATAAGGATTATTACAGGGCTTCTAAAACCCTGGTCTGGTAATGTCAGTCTTGAGGCAGTTCTCTAAACAGCCTCTTTACCTGGATGGATTAATATACCTGAAGGTGGCAGACACTTGGGCATTCCCATTCTGTGTTATAAACAGAATAATTCAAACACCTAATAACACAGTAATAAGGCTCTTAAACCTAAGTGGTATTCTGCTGGGGAAGGTGTTAAGATCTTCTGCATCACAGCAAACAGATTAATTCTAGTGAATAGAATTAATCTGTAATTGCACCATAACAGTGCAATCCACCACATAGTCCCAAATGCAATGCTAGTAGTGCTTAGGTAGCCTTTCAAGATGCATAGATCGAAGACTATGAGTCTTGGAAGGTCCTGGAAAAAGCAGCTTCCTGGGTTGTCTGTTAATGCACAGGTTACCTTGATCTGGATCCTAATGGAACAAGCCTCAAAGCAGTTAAGGAGATTCTCAGTACCACATCAGTAGAAATTATATTTGGGGTTGTTCTTAAGAAGTGTTTCTAGAAGATCTTTAAGGTTCAAGCACTGACAGGGCTTAAATACTGTCGGTAGAAGACTCCTTGGATTGCACTCCAATGCAGAAACTGAGGACTATTCCAACACCATCTCTGGACCAAGGTGTGTGAATGACACTCTGAAGCTACTTCACAGCCCTACAGCTGTAGCCAAAATAATTATCTTCTCCAACCCAAGCTTTATCATTACAAGACAGCCCAAAGTTTCTCAGGTGCATCTACTTACACCAAGTAGTTAACTGTGCCAAGGAGACCTATTGATGCATGATAACAGGCCACATTCAGGAACAAGAGTTGTGAGAAGAAGAGAAGCTTTGGTTTACATCAGACACTGAAACCGCTCTGCTCAGCACACTGCGCATCAGGCTACTACAAATGCACGAGTAGCACCTTCTTGTATGGTATTGCATCCCCCCTAACAAGACCCATCACTTACTACTGACATAAAGTGTCTGGTACTGAACAGTACCAATTACTCTTCAATGCATAACACAAAACAACTGGAAAACAAACACAGGAAAAATTTGCTGTTGTACATAAAGTTGCTCTCAAGATTTAATTGTCTTTAAGTAATGAGATGCTCTACCAGATGTGAGGAGAAACTAAGTCAGATACCAACTTGAAGTGCTTAAAAAAACAATTAAAGGTTCTCTTAGGAGATTTTTGTAGGTCTTAAAAAGATAAGTTCCTAGAACTAGCCAAGACAAATAAATCAGTTAAAAATTAAAAGCCCCCTTAAACAGCCTCATACCAAGGACAAAACTTATAAACCCATTATTTGACTTAAGAGTTTATCTAGCAACAAGAAAACATAGTGCTATTTCTTGTCTACCATCTCTCACCTGAAGAAGTTATCAATTTAGCCTCTTTTCCAGCAATAGCACTACCCACATCTCTGAAATAATTTCTGACAAGAGCTACCCCCTTTTAAACTACAGCAGTAGCCATATCATTAGCAGTTCTTGCATCATTTAATGCCACCTGGGGTGAGCAGATTCAGCCACTTAAAATGCAAACCAATCACGGTCCCAACAGAAGAGCAACTCAGTGCAGCTGCTGAGAGCATGAGAATTTGTCACTATTCCCCATAAAGCTGCTTAGCTCCTCATTAGCTGGTCTCCTCTGGAAATAAGCCTAATATTTACTGCCCCAGAGAACTGCAGGGTCTCTGACTGACAGTTCATTTATTACACCTAGAAGGGGGCACACCTTACTTTGCTGCTGTCACCAAGAATCAAACCCAGCAGCCTGTACCACTGCTCTTTGTGCTGCCAGCAGTGGCCAAGCAGCTGTGTAACCACGCTCGGGAGCCAGCAAAAGCTCAGGACCTCTCTCTTCTAGGGCTTCTCCCCATCTGTTTTATCCAAAGTCAAGCATAGCTGTATTGCAAGACATGATGTGTCCTTTCTAGAATGAAGGGTGTGGTGACAGCTGAACCACTTTTTCTTTTTCCTCCAAGACACAAATGCTAGGAAGTTGAGCCTTGGCCCCACCAGAAACTTTTTCTGTGCAGGTGGGTTGGGAAACATCTACCCTCTGTTACTGTGAAGGTAGAGGGGTGAGTTTTCAGATCACTATGCCATCTGATCAATTTACAAATGGGTTGAACTGTTGGGTAGAAAAAAGCAAATAAGATGGTTTGCTCTTGGTCAAAGAAAAACTTAAAACTTGACTTTTGAATCAGAACAGTACTTCACCACAAACTCTGTCTTTGAATGTAAGTAGCCGTACAGCTCACTCGGTGTCTTTTATCATACAGAAAATGACAGGAGAAGACATTTGTAGAAGCTACTTGAGCACTGGACATGTCTTGCAGGGTCTTTTTGATGTGGTGCAGAGCAGGGCCCCAGGAGCAGCTTGCATCCAGAAGCTGTAAGATGACAACTGACACACAGTTCTCTAGATTAGCGAAGGCTGCTCTAAGTCCTATGCCTAAAACTGCACAAAATTAGTACTTTCCTTTAGTCTTCTACCATTACTACAAACCTGTAGATTTTGGCTTGGTCCAAAGAAATAATCATCCTTGAGCTTGCTTTCCCTTGACATGGTCAAATGGAGGAAAGAAATTGAGTTTCATGGGTTCATTTCTCATGTACCTCCC
This sequence comes from Megaceryle maxima, assembly GCA_024605025.1. Taxonomy (NCBI): domain Eukaryota; kingdom Metazoa; phylum Chordata; class Aves; order Coraciiformes; family Cerylidae; genus Megaceryle; species Megaceryle maxima. The sequence continues at coordinate 34,537 of JANHGN010010870.1, forward strand.
TTAAAGGCTTTTTAAACTTTTTTCTTCATTTACAGGTGTAAACGCTCAGCATAAGGTTAGTTACAGATAGCACATCTTTACTATATGCACAAAGCTTAAGATCTACGCTCAGACATCTTCTCACTGCTACAGCATCCTTCATTGTTTTCTCACTTCACTGAGTCAATTGCAGAGCAGCCAAGATTTCATCAAATTGCACTTGAAAACCAGGCAGCATGCAATGATGGTTCCAGCTGCCCATCACCCTGAAATCAGTGTCCAGTCAGGTATCCTCTCTTCCTTTTTATTGTGTAAGTACAGCTTGTAGTGAGTCATTGGCTCAGCTCTGACGTCTGTCAGTGTGATAAAACCTGGCCAGCAGGCTCTGACAGCCTTATGCCTTCAGGGGTTAAAGGAGCTAGGTCAAGCTCAACAGGACAGGCAGAACTTTTTCAAATAAAACATTCGTGTTCCAGATCTCGTTGAAGAAGTTGGTCCTAACCAGCAGTTCTGGGGGAGATGCTTTGGCATCTATGAGATCCTGCCCTGGGGGGCAAACTGATCCTAATGCACCTGCAGCAGGCCCCTGGCCCCCAATTCAACAGCAAGCCTCAACATCTCTGTGATCAGAGAAACACAGGGCACTCTCCTGGTGGAAGACATTCCAGGACTTGGTCAGCAATGATCCAGGGGCTTGTTTGGGTAAAGAGACTTGTTTTTCCTGCACTGCTAGACCTACACTAACAGCACAACTACAGCACCAGATTTTAAATGAACTACTTAGGACTTGTTATGACAAGACAGTGGGGATAGAGGTTTAGTGTCATAATGTAGCAGTCTAAAGAACAGTAGTCTTTCACTACAGCTTTATGAGCAAAAAGACTTTAAAGCACAAGCTACTAACACCTAAAGCAGAGGTTAAAAAAAAACAACCCACACCTCTGAGGCACTGAGCTAATTGCAGTAAGATTCTGTGCTAGACAAAGTTCACATGAAGGGCAGTGTTTGTCAACTCCTGTGACTGCTCCACAGTGGTTACCTGTAACATGTTTTCAAGAGTAAACATGTACTTGACTTTGGTGGTATGCTTGACATTCTTTGGACATTCTGTGTGTGCCTCCACCCCTGGAAGGGGAGCCAAGAAAAGAAAGGAAAACAGCATTGCATTCTAAGAACTTTATTACAAACTTTAAAAAGGCATTAAAGTTAACAGGAAAAATGCTTGACAAAGCAGCAAATGCATACAAATTAGTGCTACCAAGTCCAATCATCCATAAGTGCACAGACCAGACTAGGAAAAGCAAGTTTCATTGGCTACCACCTTTTTCCTAAGGAGGAGTAGTTTTTCTGACAGTTTTCTTGGGAAGGAGCTGGGAAAGGATATTTGGCACAACTCCTCCTTGAGCAATGGTCACACAAGAGAAGAGCTTGTTCAGCTCATCATCAGTTCTCACAGCCAGCAGGATGTGCCTGGGCACAATCCTGGTTCTCTTGTTCTCCCGTGCAGCGTTCCCTGCCAGCTCCAGGATCTCTGCACTCAGGTACTCCAGCACCGCAGCCAGGTAGATGGCAGCACCAGGACCGACCCTGTCAGCATAGTTCCCTCTTTTAAGTAGCCGGTAGACACGACCCACAGGGAACTGCAGACCAGCCCTGGCTGATTTGTTTTTCTTCAGAGCAGCTCCAGTTTTGCCAGCCACTGGGTGTTTCTTTCCACATTCAGACATTCTGATGGGCAAGGGGACACAAAGGGTTGGAGATCTTCTAGTTACCCAGGTGCTTGAGCTATAGCCAAGTGATAGCAAGAGGAGACAACAGCAAGGTTAGTTATGAGAGGAAAGCTTGTTCTTGTCTTGAAGGGCACACTACACTACACCAATATCAGAGCTAAGTTCTAACTACTACTGCCCTTTTACAGCCCACCTTTTAGGAGAAAGGCCTTGTTGTAAAGCCAGAGCAGTCTGGCAACCTGTCAAGAAAGGCTTATTGAAGCAGGTATGAAGAGCTCAAAGAAAAAAACAAAAAAGGCTTTTCCCTGCTACTTAGATTATATTTGAGATTCAGCAACAGTTGGTTTTCTTCAATAAGTTTCTTAAACACCACAACTGTTACCTCAAAGCTAACTTGAGGCCAAGCATAACATCTGTTTCAGGAAAAGTCTGAATTCTAATTTCTTCCACCATCAGGTTAGATTTTTCTTTCATTTTAAATTGAATATTGAAAAATTTAATAATTTTAATTGAATAAATAAAAGTTCCCACAGCACCTTATACACAAAATACACTAAGAAGTTTTCATATCAAAGTTCTAAATTAACTCCCCGAGGCATATTCTCTGCCTGCTACAAGAGTACTAGGGGTGTTTTGCACCAGGAAAAGGAAGAATTGACTTAGTAGAAAGCAGACTGAAGGATAGAAGTTATCACCAATTTACTCAAAACTAAGGAAATTCAGTCCAGTTAGAGTACTCTTACAACTGGAGGGCAAAAATACTCTTTGAAATAACACCTCTAATCCATGAGTAAATTGGACAGCATAGCTGCTTACAATATACAGGAACACTCATCACAAAATTAACATGGGGAATTTTGTGCAACTTTTCTGGAGAAATTTAAATATCTAACAACAGTCAGAATAAGATTTGGGAGGAAGGAACAAAAACAACAACAGTTTCCCATAATAAAGTTCTAACAAACCAAGCCCTAACTCCTTGCCCTGACAATCACACAATAATTTTCATATGCTGATTACTCTCATTACAGACATACACCACAAATGCAGCTAACTTAGAAAATAACATAAAATCCCCAACAACCCCACAGCTTCCACTATAGCTTAGAAATTAAAATTATCATACAGTGAACAATATATCACATTACCTTCAAAAATTCTTATGCTGACCTAGTCTGTGCTTTGCTAGAGCTAGCACTCTAAGGCAAATAAGGCAGATACCATCATTTCCCCAAGCCAGGGGCAGAACCTTTTTATTAGCAATTTCTTCTCCTCTTCAGTGGATCACCTGGACAATTAATCAGTCATTCTCACATGTGGTTCTTCTTCCTTCTAACACCTGGTTTGGAGGTGAATAAAGAAATGCTATAGATGCCCAGAAGCAAATTCTATGGGGGAGAAGTCAGGCTGTCTCCAAGGGCTGGAGCCACAGCTGTATTTCAGTCTCCCTGTGACCCTGCCAGCTCTCACCCACTTTGTCTGGAGTATTTCTGTTTATACGTTGCATGTAAGAACAGTCAGCTCCTGCTGAAACTCGATTAAAAAGAACAACAGAAAAATAGAAAGTAGATAAGGGAGAATGTGCTTTATAACTACAAACTATTTTTATTTGGTGGAAAGGAGGAAATTGTGTATTGCTTTGTGTGTTTCCCAAGTAGAGAGAGTTATGCTTTTACGTTCACATTGCACTCAAGCCCCACCAAGTAATGCGATGGGGCTGCTTCTAAGATTTGGGCTTCTGCCCCCTCTTCTGGTAACTCTCTACCCTAAGATGGGGCTCCAGGCTTACTGTGGGAAGAGAGCGGTTCTGGTGCCAAGGCTCCTTGGCTAGTTCCTCTTAGTTCACCTGGGCAAAAATCTCACCTAATGCAAATTAATATTTTTGAACACCTTTACAGAAATGAGTGCACGTTCTCTGCTTATGCCCTTTCTGTGCTTGTTTTCTCATGTTAAAATAGGTTCCAACCAGCAACATACAAAAGCCATGAGTCTGAGTAGTATATCAGCCCCAGAAGACAACTGTTGAAGCAGCAGGTCCTCTTGAAAACCCAAACTCTGACAAAATATTCAGACATCAAAACTGGCACCAACAGCTAAGCCTTTGGTTCTGTGTGCCAAGTACTAACAGAGCTAAAAGACTTCGGAGTGCCTGCAGAAGACTCCAAAATTGTGATCCCCAAAACTTTACCTCCCATGCTGCCCTACTGGAAGGCTCAATAGCCCTTTACTTTCTGATTTAAAGTTCTCACATTATTTATGTTGGTGGCTCCATCTATCACACAAACAGCCACTTTCCCCCCAAGGATGAGTGTTACTCCAAGCTGCATGAGACTGAGTCTTCCTCACCCTCAGGGCTCTGGGAGATGGGTATGTGGCACCCTCCACATGTCCAAATACTCACCATAAGGGCTGATGTTCTCTCAAAATGCAGCTCCCCATTCCTTTCAAATCAGAGGCAGAAGTGGCTGTGCCTTCCCTTCAGTAAACCAGACTTAGCACAGGATAAACATCCCAGAACACTTCAGGATACATGGGTGCTAATGGAATGTCCATGATGTTGTAATGTGTTATAAGGGGGCTTCTGAGTTTCCATTTCAAGCCCTTGGCAGATCAAAGACACAGTCATTTCTCTGTGTGCCCAGAACACATTCTTAAGGCTTTCTGGCAGCTTGGCTGGGGGTGTTTTTCTGGGGACTCGGGGGGGGGTCCCCTTTTCTGGGCGAGTGTGCTGGCCATTGGGCTAGAGTGTGAAAGGAGGGGGAGGTGGGCGCGGGCCTCTTTCGCCCTGTCCTCCACTGCATGTCTTTGAGGAGAAAGTGCAAGGTCTGCTCAAGTCTTTGAAAGGGCAGAGGTGCCCATTTTTAGAGAATGGGGTGTTAATCCCGAATGGATTTGGGTCACCACACTCAACCCACTGCTCAGCGTTTGCTGAGTGATTCTTTAAGAGAGGCTCAAAAAGAAAATAAAAGTAACTATCTAGACACAAATTTCTTGTAATGCTAAATGGCTATGACTTAATCCTAACAATATTTGAAGTACTAAAATCTGGTCTGATAAGAATAGATAATATACATTTGATTCTTTTATTTGATTATATTTTAGTTTTTAACAGAACAGGAAAAGAAAAATGAGTAGAGAAGCCAGTGGAGAAATAAATCAGGATATGAAATGCCAACAGATAAAAAGAGGCTTAATAAAGTGGAAAGGGAAGAGTTACAGAGGAAGAACTAAGACAGAGGAGAGCCCCAAAACTCACCAACAGTATTTGGATGCTCCTCGGGAAGTGTTTGCTATAGCTGACAATTTATTTGGGACGTTTCTATGACAGTGCCCAGTTTGGTTTATGCATTCAGGTTTCTGGTAGCTCCGGGACACTGGCTGGTGAGTGTGAGAAACTGAGGCCATGCCTGGTTGGGATCCCCCATCTCATAGCCATGCTGCTTCCCTTGCGTGTCCTACAGAGCCACACCATCCAACAGGGATAAGTCACCCAGGGCTGGGCAGGAGGAGGGGGGCTCACACCTCTGCTGCCACCACTGCAAGGGTGCCTATAAACTCATTCTAGCAGGGATGACCCACAGAAAATGCACTTTCTCTTCCTGCCCGATTGCTTCACAGATGAGAAAGAAGCACTGGAAGGTGCTAGGAAGTAGCTCACTTCTGAAACAAGCATTTCAGAATACGTTACAGGTTTTTCACTCTCATATCAAATCCCTTGTTTTGCTCTCCACTGTGTATCTCGTTTCCAGGGTGTGTTTAGCAGGCTACTTTTAGAGGACATGATTTTGTATCCTTCTCTGTGTTTGCTGAAGCAGCGATGAAGGGGCAAGGAAAGAGCAGAGCTGCACTGCAAACCCGGCTGAGCTCTGATGGCGAGGCTGGAGCGTGGGGATGAGAAAAGCTTTCATAGGTTGTGACAACTGCGAGGCTGTGCCACCTTGGAACTGGGTAGGAACTGTCCTGCCCTCCCTGACTTCGTTTGACCTCCTGTGTCGTTTCCAAGCTGATGCTGGTTTGGGTGGTATCAGGAGAGGTTCAGGACATCCCTCCAGCTGAATGGTACTTGGGTTAAAGCTCTGCTGAGATGGTCTTTCGGCAGGGCCACGGCTCACACAGAGCCGCGCTGGGGTCGTGCAGACTCATGACTTGCGTGAAGAACCTTTGTACGAAACCCCCCAGGGGCACGAAACCCCCTCGTGGGGTGGGACACAAGGACGGCTGCTTGCAAGCTCGGGAACGAGTCGGGCACCCACCGCGGCTGCTGGAGGAACCGGTGGCCGTCAGCCCATGAAGCACCCGCACACTTCTGCCTGCAGAAGAGGGACAGCGAGTGGCGAGGCCGCTGGCAGGGAGGCCGCTCGGGCGGGGAAGGAATGCTTCTACATCACCCCGCTCCCCCGGCTCTGCGCGCCAGGGCTCCCTGCGGGCGCAGCGAGAGAACCCAGATCTTTAAAAACCGTCACTGCTGCGGCTATGGGAGATGATGGCTGCAAGAGAGAAGAAAAAACCCTGCAGCAAGAACTGAAACCCGTGAACTCGTCCAGCCGGAGCACTCCGGCCCCGCTGCTTTGGAACAGAACGCTCCCCATGTAGGTCCCCGGGATCCGGCCGCCCCCTCGGCCGGGCTCCGCCGCGGCAGCTCGCCCAGCCCTGCGCAGCCGGTACCGGCCTTATTAGGCGGTGGGGGAAGCCAGAGGCAGCAGTGCCCGCCCTGCTAGGGAGCGCCGCCTCCTCCGGCTGCGCCGCGCACGTCGGGACGCCACCCGCCCTGCTTCTGCCGCTGCCGCTGCCGCTGCCTAGGCCCCGGCTCCTGCAGCAGCCGCTGCCTGGGCCCCAGCCCGGCCCCTGGTCCCGCCGGCAGGATGCAGGTGAGCGGCTGGGGGTGCGCCGTGGAGGGAGACCGCTCGAGCCAACAGCCGGGGCTGGGCACCGTGCCCGGGCACCTCCCCCCCCCCCCCCCCCCCCCCGCGCCCCCCGGCGCGGGCGCGCCCGCCCGGGGGGCGCCCCCCCCCCCCCCCCCCCCCCGCCCC
>JANHGN010010871.1:2444-16758 GCA_024605025.1 Megaceryle maxima
ATAGAAAATATTTTTACTAGTAATTTTTAAAATATTCTTTTTCCATTAAAAAAAAAAAAAAACCCTTTACAGCAGACATGTTTTGTAAAGGATTGCAATTATTTTTGTATTCAGAAAGGTGCTATGAGGAAACTGAATATTTTCAATTCCTGAGAAGCCTGAGCATCACCAAACAGGAGACCTATACTTTTATAACAGGGGACCTTAAAGTAAGGGGAGAGCAATTGGATCTTGAGCTTGATAGAAACTCAATTTCAGCCAAGATTAAGGGAAAAACATAAAACTATCAATCTGTCATTGCAGTCACTATTGAAGTAACACTTTGAAAACCATTGTTGTACAGTTGTAACAAAATGAAAACAATAATTCTCTAATCATTGAGAAAATATCAAAATAGACAAATCAGAAATATATAAAAAAAATCAGACAAGTAGGATGCTTGACAATCAATGCTGGGTTATTCCTTGCTGTATAGTTCAGGCTGCTTTGCCCACTCTAATTCTGCAGACCCCCAAGGGAAGAGTTTATTATAGACTGCTCACTCCAGGTTTTAATAATCAACTGAAACCCGATATATTTTAGAATCAAAGCTCAGCTTACTGAATTTCTATTTGAATAAAACCATTGGAGCTTTGTTTCTATATTTGTTTGGGGTTTTCTGTTTTTCTTTTTCCACTTTTTTTTTTTAACCTGAAACAAGCCAGAAATAGTGAGCAGTACAACAGAGGAAGACCTGTTATATTTTTTCTCATGACTGGCTGATGTGAATTATATTTTTGTGTAGACTGGTCATAAGTGCAAATTTATGCCTAACAAATTATGTCAGAATTTCACTTACATTTTTGTGTACTTTCACATCTTTATTCTGTAAACACACAACTGTGTTCACTGTCTACTTGTTTCTTGGTTTCTGAAATTCTGGGCATGACTAAAATAGCATTCACATCATGATGTATTTATAAGACAAGCTTCAACTGTGTATCTTTTCAGTTTCTTTATCCATAGGCCTTTGCACTTTTTTTTTTATCTGTAGAGGAAAGACATGGACCTGTTGAAGTGCCACAAAAATGATCAGAGGGCTGAAGCACCTCTCCTATGTGGAGATTGCCCAGAGAGGTGGTAGATGCCCCATCACTGGAAACTTTCAAGGTCAGATTGGGTGGGTTTTTTGAGAAGCCTGATCTAGTTGAAGATGTCCTTGCTCACTTCAAGGGGGGTTCGACTAGATGATCTTTAAAGGTTTCTTTCAACCCAAACTATTCTATGATTAATCTCCTTACTAGTCATATTAGTATTATTTATCAACAACTTCAAGTATTAAGAGATTTTAATTTGAAACAATAATTGCAGGCACATTGTTTCTTCCTGCAGATCCATATGCATTGCCAATAGCCATTAAGTTAATAAAGATGCTAAATATCTTCAGGTCTATTCCACCAGTATGCCTCAACAATCAGAGGTATTCTCATTCAACTCCCTTGTTACATTTATTCTAGATCCTTCAGTATATTTGCCCTCCACATAAAAGACATAGCCTAAACTGTTAACTATTAATTCTACATCACCTTATGTGGTTTTTTGCAAAAAGATGAAACAGATGTTCATATAAAATGAAGGTAAGGTGGTGGAAAAGATAAGATAGCAGTGTAAACAGATAAGAAGAATGATTACAAACTTCAAAAAAATATAAATTCTTCAGATTCCAGGTGCTCCTAACAACTTCCTTTGTTATAGATATACTGCATTTAAAATACTTTGTTAGTTACCTTTCCTTAATTTTTTTCTTAGGCTCCAATTTAACCAACAATATAGCATGCATCAGGCTACATGAACTGATTCATCTGTTTGAAATTGCTTTTGATGCTTGCTCTTAGAATATTTAAAGTATTATAAATGCTATTTCATCAATACAGATCTAAGCTTAACTGATGTCTCCATTGATACAAATAAAAAGACTTGAGAACGGGAAATATCACTAGTTTTCACAGAAACTTCTGCAATCCATTCTTAAATCTTTGCTATTTGCAGTAACAATTGGGAAAACAGAAGGGGCACAATTCATGTTGTTGCTCATTCACCTTCATTTTACAATGCGTGTTTTCTTTTCCTCAGATTGGTCAATTTTGCAATGAGAAATAAATGTGCTATGACACAGAGTAGTGTCTTATACACTTTATATATATAAAGTTATGCATATAACTTTATATAAAGTTGCTTACTTTGGAAAAAAAAAAAAAGTTTAAAACTATCTCAGGAAGTAATTTCATATCCATTTATATCAAAATACACACCATGATTAGAAAAACTTAAAAAATTTGTAATGAAGGTAGCATAAATCCATGGATATTGAAATAAATGCAAAATTAATACCAAGGGTATTTTAAGCTGAATGTCTTCACAAGTAAACGTTTCACCATTTCCAAAGCAGTGTTTTCCAAAAATTACAATGACACAATCTTGAGTACGTCTTCATTAAATTCCAACAGAAGTACAAGGTTTTTTTCATCAGCCTGTTTTGCTATTAAAAATAGTTACATTGGTGCAAAAATACAAAAATTTGCATGACTCGGCTTGCTAGCATAAGATGTCTTGCTGTTCCTCAGCCACCTATTCTTTTTTATTGCGTCCCTATATCCTGCACAAATTCACAATGCCAATTTTTTTTTACTGGATATTTTCCATGTTCAAGTATCAATTCAGATTTAAAACAATGATAACTTTAAAAAGCTTACTTTTAAAAGTAACTAAAATTTAATTTGTCTGGTTTTATCTGGGTACCATAATGGAGTAACCAAAAATTCCAGAGCCTTCTAACCATGCAAGACCTGAAATTATTTACATCTACTTACTATTAAATAGTATTAAATATATTTTAATATTAGCTGGAAATTAAGAGGAATTATAATTAGGTTCTCTAGTTCTTTTAAGGCAATCTAAATCATTTAGTTCTGATAGGAGATGTGAAACACAGGACATTTGGAATTGTTTCATCTTATTTATGCTATTTGGATGTAAGATCTGCTCATACCAAAAAAGGGTAACAGATTGTACTCTTTTTCTACTTTCTTCATAATTTTATGTTGGCACACCCATGAAATATGACACAATAATTAATTATCTTCCAGGATAAAAGCACAAGCATTCTACACTGAATGTACATGCAAAAAATGCGGTTATAATATCATCAACAAAATTCTAACAAAATATGTGGCATTAAATAATGAAACAAACTTCAAATTTGTGTCATAAATGTATTTGAAATTATTACTTGCCGTCAGAAAAAGATACGGCTTTTACTACTAAAGTTGTTATATTATTGTGATGCTATGTATATTGACACAGTATAATTTTACCATTAATAATACTGAGCTAAAACTTAATTTTGTAACACCATTTCTTATTGGCAAGAGTCTCCAAATTCTACTGCAGTACAAATTCTAGCATGTGACATCCATTCAGTGAATACTCTATCATTAGTGTTCCTTCTTATCCTTTCTGTGTGCAAAACTTCATGGATGTTTATAAAACTATACTGACAAGGCATGATGGAAACAAGAAAATGTCAAAGATTTGTCTCTGATGCGACACCCAGCTCTTCATGCCAGAAACAATTTTCTTCAGAACTGCTGAAACAATGTATTACAGTCAAATAATGTCTCTGGTAAACGCTTAATAGCAACTGCAGCATTTCTTTGTGATACACTTCTGGTTCACTTGTGGAAGCACTGCTATACTTACCATTTCAGGATTTGTCTTGCAGCACCGTGTAAGGTAAAATGTCCTGTACCACAGGTCTCAAAAGGAGAAAATAAGAATGTAATACAAAATGATGGAATAAGCAGCCCTCAATTGATTTTCTTCTTTGGTTGCTTAGGTTTTTCTAAACCAAGAAGTAATAACCTTCCTCCCAAATTTTTGGTACTCTCTTTAGTTGGGCAAATCGTGAATGTCTTGAGCATTCCTCTGACTCTGTCTCTGAACTCCAGCAACCTTTTCGGTGTCAGTTATACTGTGAGCAAACTCACAATATAAACTGCCTTCCATTTATTTTACATATAGAAATTATAAACTTCAATGACTTCTTTACTGTTCCTACAATTCAGATTTTCAATGAGATCATTGGAGCAGGATTAGATCCAAAGTTTTAGGTCTTAGCTACACCTTTCCACCAAACACTTCTGCATCAGATTCTGGATTCAGAGCAATGGTTACTAGTATTTAACAGGACATGAAAATACTTGAAGGTACAACTGTAAGAGTTCTTCCTAACTCATCAGTGAAAAAAAAATAATAAAAAGGACATAATTCCTTCATTCTTTACATTCTCACAGTAGTTTGTGACAGTGGGATGAGTTTGCTGATGCAAGTATTATAGATCCTGATTTTCATTAATGCAAAGGAAAAGAGAACAGGCTGTCTAGAACATAGAATGGTTTGGGTTGAAATGGACCTTAAATATCATCTAGTTCCAACCCCCCTGCCATGGGCAGGGACACCCTGCACTATATCAGGTTGCTTAAAGCCCCATCCAACCTGGCCTTGAACACTTCCAGGGAGGAGACATCCACAGCCTCTCTGGGCAACCTGTGCTCAGCAGCCTCAGACTGAAGCATTTCTTCTTTATCTAAATCTAAACCTACTCCCTTTCAGTTTAAAGCCATTAGCCCTCATCCTATCACTACAATTCCTGATAAAAGAGTCCCACCTCATCTTTCTTGTGGCCCCCTTTAAGTACAGGAAGGAAGCTATAAGGTCTCCCTGGAGCCTTCTCCAGGCTGAACAACCCCAACTCTCTCAGCCTGTCTTCAGAGGAGAGGTGCTCCAGCCCTCCAATCATCTTCATGTTTCTTCATTCTAGCAGTACTGTTGGTCTGACATTTTCCCATGTTTATAATTTATAAATAGATGTCCTCCTTTGCAGCAAGGAAACAAAGAAGGTTAATGTATAGATGTGTTTTAGACTACTCTTACAGATTACTCCCCTGTAGTCCCCTGGGCTTGTTTATGGCATGTCTGCATTTGTTATTTCCTCTCTCTTCCCACTGCTGCTAAAGGTAACAGAACAGTGCCCACTTGTTAGTCTCAGTAGTGAACCAATCTTTGCCATACGCCTCTGTTTAAACTTTAAAGTGAATAGAGAATCTCTGCCTCACTCAATTAAGGACCTCAGTATTCTGTTTTCCAGTGGTCTTTACTTTTTTTAATCTATTTTTTTTTCCTGCTAGATCAGTCATCACCAACAAAAAAAAAAAAACCCAAAACACAGAAATATCCCTTGAACAAAATTGACTATTAATTTTGCTAGAAATATTCCTCGTGTTCTGTCTTCATTTAAATAGCACTTCTGAACAGCTTTCCATAAAGCCTATCAGCATTAATCCATCACACAAAGGAAGTGTTACACTCATGGAAGCACGAAAGCAGGGGGGTGAAGAGATCCATCGCACTATGTGGTAAATTCACTTTCCAGTCATACAATGCCATATGAGTCCAAACTGCATTGTTTGCTTTGTGTCAGCTTTCTACATGGGCTCACAAAAAAAGCAGTGAATAAAAGGGCCAGTGCCATCCAGGGCACCTGTTTGGATGATGTAGGTCTATACCATACTCCATTGAGGGCTGTATGGCTTTTACATGCTAAGGCAAAGCTGGAAAGTGTTTCCTTTGTGTTTATACAGGCACCCTGCCACCTATCCAGGCTGATAAAGTAGCAGGAGTAACCATAATATTATGCTTTTCCGGTACAACATTCTTGATTTCGGAATTTTAAATGTTGTGTTTAAAGCAAAGGTCACCATTCTACTGCCTTACAACAATCACACCTGTTTCTACACTCTTTGCAACTGAAGTTTTCATCACCACTTGAGAACATGGATACTATTTGACCTTCCCTGAACCATCTTATTTACTTACTTCTGACCTTGAAACCATGATGATTTTCTATTCTACTAATCTAGTTTTCATACAGGTGTTTCTCATTGCATTTCCATTTAAGAATATCAGCGGTGCTTTAGTAACAGTGACTTTGTTCAGCCAAACAGTTTGTGACAGCTCATGCACAGAATTTTTATCTCTTTACATAAAACCCCATCAGTGGTGCCTGCTCACAAGCACACCTGGAAAAGCATATGGTTTTGATCTTTAAGTATATCTAGGAAAGCCAAATAAAAGAAAAGGATAAGCTTGAATCCATGAGATAGCTATACACATTCAGACTACAAGCTCTGTTTTGAACTTTCCAAAAAAGTATTTAGATTTTGAGATGTTCTTAGTGATTATAAATAAGGAAAACAAAGCCTACTACTAGCAGTTTTTGAAATGAAGTCTGAAAATAAAATTCAACATTAAACTTTCTGCCCACTGTGTTAACAGCATTTTAAAAAAAAATGTGTTCCTAAGTTCATTTAAAAGTGCATTTTAAAAAAAGTTTTTGAAATAATCAATTGGTCAAAATGCCACCAACAAAAAAAAAAAAAAAAAAAAAAAAAAAAAAAAAAAAAGAACATGCAAGCGTCAAAGCTCATAGCTGAATTGTTTTTCCCACCATGTAATTGTAGAGTTTAACATAAATTGAGTTTTTCCACTGTACTAACAGTGGTGACTTCTTCAATCCAAGAAAGTGGAATCATGGAGATTTCAAAGTAAATGTAATAGGCAGTTTCCAGATTACTTCCAAGTCTTGCCACATCTTTGAATAACAACAAAAAGAGAGGACTCTCTCCCTTTGAAGATTCCTTTTTTAGAGGTTTTTATCCCTAACCAGAAGTTATTGTTATAACTTACAGAATGATAAGCCAGCTGTCACACAGTAAACCACGTAACATGAATGGATGGAGTAAAAAAATAAGTCTAAAATTAAGCAGCATTTGTTTCAGATAACAGCAATTATCAGAAGTTGGACCTATATAAACCACTTTGAATTTTCAGGGGCTTAAGAGATTTCCAGCTCAACGCACAGATTTAAACCTATTCTTAACAATTTTTTTGTGCTACATCAAATGAACAACGCAAATCTATTCATCAGTTCAAATTTAAATTTTCTTGAAAGTGTTTGAGATTATGAAGGTTAATGAGACCTTAAAGTGAAAGAGAATTAAACTTGAAGTCGACAGCTAGTAAGCCTGAAATTTATCAAACTTTCTAGTTTTGCTGGTCTTGAATCTGGACCCTAACTCTAATTCTGACTGAACTCATACAGCATGTTTAAAGCTAATGAGATCCCATAGTACTCGGTTTGCTTGGCAGTTAACAAATTCTAAAACCCTGATGCAGAGAGTATTTCAGTATCTTAAAATATGTCACCTGTCTGTAATTCGCACCAGTCTCTCTTATTGTGATTTTAAGTATCCCTTCTTCCCCTAGTCCTGAAAGGACTTTGGTATGAAATAGAGATCAGATCATAATTTGGTGGTCTTATCTCCAATAAATAATAACTTGCACTGCTACAAGCTTTTATTTGTCCAAGCATTTCAAAGTGCTTTAAAAGCCCAAATCAGTTAAGGATTGCAAGACTTGATAAGGCTTCCCCACTCCACAAAAGAAGGACTAAAGCCAGTAGGTAAGTACACTAGACTCTTATACTAAACCAGAGGCATAGGATAAAACAGAATCTAGATTTTCCCATATTTCAATCCTCTTATTTTCAGAAAACAAACCATTTCTGCCTCCTCTTCTGCTGTATCTGTTTCATGTCACAAGCACTGAAGACCATTGCATGACCCGTGTATGACAGCCCTTCCTTTAGGTAGACAGACACCAAATACAATTTTATATTACTGGCAGAATTTACAAAAATAGCTCTTTTTACTAATAAAAAAAAAAAAAAATCCAATAAATTTTAAAAGCAATTTCCGGTACATGGACAGACAGTTTAGCTTATGGTGTCACTGACTGATGGTATGCAGGCTGCTTAAAGATTCAGCCCAGTAAGCCATGCTGCCTTCAGAGTCAAAAAGGCTACTCATAGCAGAGACCTACCATTTTGGAAACTATCTTCTCAAATTTCTGAAGTTTAAAGAGCTCTCTCTTCTAACTACAAAAGCCAACTTAAAGAAACACAATGTTTCTTCCACTTTACAAACACCAATAACCTTTGATAAAGGAAAATAAAAATTAAAGTTCCTAGAGTTCTACCATAAAAATAAAAGGGGAGAAAACAAATACAGGAAATTACTTTGGATTAATTAGGGTTTACAACTACTGTGTGACTGATTTCTAGCATGCTGAATACTTCCCCAATTGATTTCAGTGAATGATGAAGATAACCCGTGATAAAATGAGATCCAAAGAGTACACTATTTATATACAGAACTTTAGGAATAATATTTTATTCTTAAAAAAAATACTTCTGAGTTGTATTTATTTTTTGAAACAATTATCATACAGCATATCAAAGTCAGAAAGCAAAAATAGCATAAAAAATTTGTCTCTTCAACAAAACAAAAAAAAATTTCTTCATAGCAGTGCTGTGCTACACAGGTACGAGAAAGCAAGATCAGTAGAGAATCCATTTTGCATCACAACACATATCCACAAGGCACTGGCTAACGTGTTCTCTTCCCTTGGTTTAAAAAAAAAACCAATTGTATTCATTAACAGCTTTTCAGTTAGTATGGCTTGTGTGTATTACAATCAGTCAGCTGTCATAAGAACTGATGGGAGCTGACAGTATTGAATTTTAAAGTTTCAACTCCTTTCGAATATACTAATGAATGAAAGCTATCTAATTTTGGTTGAACTGAACCCCTGTGAGTATGCAAAATTTCATTCTACATTTTCAAGTTTAATATGCACAGTGAATATTCAATACTTTTCAGCTAGATACTCAGTTAATTCTAGGACTAAGAAAGATTTCATTAGGTAGGCTTCAGGCAACAGTGAGCTACAAATGAATTCCTTCCTTATTTTCTGAAACTCATAGTTTATGATCCATATCCAATGATGAATGGTCTATAAACTCTCTTATGGTCTTTAATTGCATAAACTTTACATTACAGTCTTACATTAACTTGTGAACATATTTGCTACAAATTGTAGAAAAAGCAGTAAAAACAGAAGTTCCCCCAGATCTACACAAGTAGACTGTGTAAGCCTTCAGTCTGACTTGTTCAGTACTTACGTTCTTTGTTCAAATATGTACTTTTCTATAAGTACAGAAATATAAGAAAAAAATTTTTAAAGTCTAGAAATTTCTGCTCAGTTGCCTAAGCTCATGCTGCCTAGTTATCACTCTCTATGTTCCATCTCAAAGTGAAATGTTCCTAACCCTGTCAAACTCTTTTATCTCATAGCTGTTGCTTATATTAGTGCATTAATAAATGGCTTCCTATACCCTAAGTGCTTTATGTGTGCTTCTTGAGCAGTGTACTTCTCCACTGGATTCTGCTGACATTTTCATTTGTTTCAGAAAGCAATAAATAAATAAGCAAGAAAAGTTGACATACTGTATTTGATCAGTATTATAAAGAAAAGAGCCTCAGGTATATTTTCTATATTTTGTCTCCACAAAGATAAAAGATCTAGAATTAAAATTCTGAGCAACAAATTTATATGAAAACAAAACAAACAAACAAACAAAAAGACTTCTCAACCTAGGTTATTATTAGGACTACAGGCTCTGTCTTGCAAGTGACTTGTTTTTTACCTCTAAATTACTGTCCATTAGTGTGGCAACTAGTTGAATCAAGTGCTATACACTGCAGACATCTCCTGCTATGAGGAATACTGATAGTCCTGCTTCAATGCTCAAATCAACCACTGAGCACAGACACGGAAGTGTTAGTAAAAACTGAAAACATGTTATTTCAATACTGCTGTCACTGAAGTGGCTACATTTGGTACTGATGATTCTTTATAACTAACTACGAGACAAACTGAAACCCTGTTGAGATAATTTTTTATTCTCGTGGTTTTAAACTTCTTAATTAAACAAAACTAAGTTCCATTTCAGCCCTAGTCCCAAATCACTGAAACACACTGATAACAAATACACTGTATTACATTACAGGAATAAGTATGTGCAATTTCATTGAAGTAACATGTAATTAATAATGTTAATTAACATTACATGTAATTAACATTATTTGTTAAAGTAGTTAGGTTTCTCTTATATATATTGTAATTTTTGCTAATTCTAGAAGACCTAGTTCACCACAACAACTTAGACACAACACTGCCTAAAATTAATTCAGAAGTACTTGCTAGTTTTGTAGTTTAATCAAGAAATCTCTGTTTTCAGACCTTTCTTCTCCACCAAATCTGATTTTTTTTTAATGACACAGAAGTAGAGCATGAATATATGATACCATATTTTTTTCATTTATTAAATAAATTGCAGGGCCTTCTACTCAACATTTTTGCCTATTCTGATTACCAGTGTATCTTTAATTCCACATATCTTACCAAATTATAGAGTCCACATCAAATAGAGTCTAGACTTAACTAATGCCAAGTTTTGCAAAAGAAGATGTCATGTAAACTTCTGCAAACCCTTCAAATATTCTTAATTTTGGTCATATATACTTTCAGCATGCTGTGCTGTGCTGGATATTAAACCAGTGAAATAAATAATCTCAATCTCATGAAGATCTCTTTAGTATTAACCATCATAATATTAAAGTATGACAATAAAACATGCTTGTTTGGAGTATTATTTGAAGTAAACATGCCTCAGTATTGCATAGAAGACCAACATGTTATACTTAAAAAATTTAACTCTCAGTGTTGCATTGGAAAACTTGTTATGGTTAGCTACAATATAATTTCAATCCTATCAGCACATTGACCAATTTTTCTTTGCAGCTCTGCCTTAATCTACACCTAGATGATCATACAATCTGTTATCAGGGCTCATTATTGATTCTTTTATTACATTTCTGTCAATAAAAGTATTTTTAAAGAATTGTATATATGAATGCATGCATTTTAACCATTGTTGATTTCTATTTTCAGTATTTAGTAAAACAGAAGGAGGTGGCTTGCTTGCTAAATGTTTTACTTAATCATTTTCTGTAATTAAGTGTTCTCTGATGATTCAGGAAATGAAGACGTGTAATAAACTTAAGGAAATTGAACAGTCAATAACTGGAATAGATGACAGTAGTTAACTACTGTATGGGGAGTTAAAAGTTCCCATGCACTAATAGTATGCCTTTCCAGCCTCTGTCTCTTCTAATATAGTGAGCATCTACAATGTGTTGAGGATGAATAGGTCCATAAAAGCAACTGTATTTTGGGCCTCTCTAGTTCATGGTAGGCTAAAACAGATTTGGGATGTAGAATTTCTTTTGTGCTACTATTGGACCCTTCCCTGCTTATGCTACTCATAAACATAGGCAATGATGAGCTTTACTATGAACATTCCCATCCTAAATTGCTGTCACCATCCACATCCCTCCCCAAGAAAAGTGGAAAAAGGGCTACTGAAGCCCTGTCCTGCAGGATTTTCTGTAGACCACATATAGTATGGAAGTAAGTGGAAAAAGATGAAAGAAAAATATCAGTGGAACACTAGGCAAGTACTCCACGTCGCCCAGGCATTTCCATGAAATGTCATCAACCAAACAAATATAAATATCTGGAAAGAACATGCTTTAGTCAAGCAGCTATTTAGGTGTAAACACATCACACAAGCTCTTGTATGTGCTAGTCCAGATTTCAGCCTGGGACCAATTCCATTTTCTCATGATTTCTACTCTGGCAAATAACAATAAAAATTTGAATAGGCACTTGTGTTTACATGTTCTCTACGCTAATGACATCTCAGTGTTTTGTGCAGTTGCTTGACATTAAAACAAACAATTTCATTCATAATATAATGTATTTGCAGTAGGACCAATACTAAGCTTTCCATAGACTATTCTCACTTTGCAGTATTAAGCAAGGCTTATGAAAGCCATCTCATTTTAATTTAATAACTGGAATCTAAATTTTAAGATTCCAGTATTCTCTAGACAATATTGGCTTCACCAATTCTTTCAATCCTTTTTGCTCTGGTATCTACCTATCAAAGAAGAGAAAAAGAAAACAAATTAAATTATAACTGTTAACAATGTCAAAACTTGACATTTATGCGAGTAATATTTACTATACAAAGCTGAAAGAAATGTGAATTAACTAAAGAAATGCATTCCTGGTAATAAACAGGAGAATGGGAGTATGAACTTCACTGTTATCTTTTCCATGGCTAAATTATGTTGATTAAGTAATCCTTTGTATAAACAAATAATGCATTTAATGATTATACAAGTCTAAAAGACACAGCTACACTGCCTCAGGAATTTCAGAGTTCCTGAATTATACAGAAACCTTCCTAGAGCTCCGAAGATGCCCTATACCTTCCTGAATATCAATCAGTTCTGCCAGCTTAATATGCTCACAGGAGGCACAACATGAACTCAATAGCCAGCTGTAAAATTGCCAGAGGAATATCTTCCACTGGGAAGTGCTAATCCATTAAATAATATTCATCCCTTAAGATGAAGACAGCATTTATCCATACATCTCAAAATAATAAGAATATGGATGGTTTCTTTTGTAGGACAATTTCTTCTGGAAACATGGAAATGGGAGAAATGTGGAAAAGTAAGAAATTTCAGTGTTTTAAAACCTGCTTTGACCTAATTGTACACTGAAAACAGCTTGAAACACTGTAATTTCTTACAATTCCACATTTCAAATAGGTAGGAGAATAACCAAGAGTCATAACTTCACCCCAGTACTCTCTTTCTCTCTTTATCCATCAAATTATATTCAGAGAATATTTTCTGTGTATAGACTGCTTCAAAGAAAGGCTCTGTGGTAAGTTACTGCATGGGCATTCAATCTGGCCTTATAAACAATAAATTCCTTTCAGTAGTTATAAATTTTTGTTACAAATATATTTGTGACAACCCTTTTATACCATTTTTCTTTATCAGTGCAGTGTAACTGCTAGTACAAATGTACAGGCAATGACCTCTTTAGCTTCTATGGTTAGACATGAAAGGATCTGGGAGTAATTTGGGTTCATTTTGGATATCCTGTTAAGAGATTAGAAATGTACAAACTCCCCAGTTGCATTGCTGCTTTTATGGGCTCTTCATAAAAGGTCTCAAAACCAGCAGAATGGTACATTTGTTATTTCTGGCTCCGTTAAACACAATAGTAATTAACATTAGCTATTTAACTCTTATAAAGCATGCAAACCACAATATGCTTATGATGTACAGCACTTTAAACATATGTTTATGGTTATTCAATGCCACCTAATCACCTGCATGAGAGCACTGGCACAGAATGCCAAAATTATACAACCATGCTTCCAAACGGCCTCTAAGTTGTTTAAAGTTGTCTGCTCCTCTAGCAAATATTGTGATTTGAAAACTCTTCAAGTATTACACCATATAAAGAATCATTTTCAAGAAAAAGAGATGGATTCTGGGTGAACAACCTGTATCCAGAACAGGTTGTAAGTACAAAATGAAGTTATTTTACGATGGATAAAAAATGTATGCAAACATGAGTGCCCAATGGGCACATTCACCTGGCAATTTTATTTCTATATAAAAAGCTGCAATTAATTACAAACCAGTTTTTATGCAGTTTTTGCTTTCTTTAAATGTGGAGCGAATTCTCCCCATAAACTAATGAACTGAAGTGAAGCCAAATAGAGACCAGCTGGCTGAATTGCTAAGTAATTTTATCCACATGATTGACTTTATGATCCTTTCACTACAGTAACTAGTCTTTATTCTCACAATCAGCATCAACCATAATTCCAAGAGGGAAAGATGATTAAAAATCTAGAGAATAGAGAGGAGAGGTTTGTTTGATGTGGTACAGTGCATTCTTGCACACACTTCTTCCGTATAATAGGTGCTGAATTACAGGTCTTTATGGCCTCCAAAGTAGCACAGTGAATAGTTGCCTCAAAGACATAATAAGCAACCAATGCCTAAATAATCATTACAGATACTCCATTAACAGCATCTAACCGTGTGGCTTTTAACCATACAAATTGTTTTTTGACAGCTTGTAACCTTTCCAAACAGTTTCCTTTGGGCATTACACCACATTCAGATCTAATTTTAACTTTTGCTTTGTCTATAATTTATTAGTTTCTTTGGAGACACATAATGTATTTCAGTGGAATGGATAAATTAAAAAAAAATATTAAAAAAAAAATCAATTGCTGTTTTAATCTATGAAATCCTTGCTCTCTGGGAGATAACTAAAATCTGATGAAACATAACAGGGGAAAAAGGCTAAATGGTCTAGAATTCCTGAGGGTATCTGTTTTATAATGAGCAATATTTTTTTCCTCAAGTCATTTAAA
>JANHGN010010873.1:0-31765 GCA_024605025.1 Megaceryle maxima
TCCATAGGGCTGCTCTCTATCCCTTCATCCCCCAGCCTGTGCTGATACTGGGGGTTGCCCTGACTCAGGATCAGGACCTTGCACTTGGCCTTGGTTGAACCTCTGGAGGTTCACATGGGCCCGCTTCTCAAGCTTGTCCAGGTCTCTCTGGATGGATCCCATTCCTCAGGCATCTCAACCACACCACTCAGCTTGGTGTCATCTGCAAACTTGCTGTGGATGCACTGAATCCCACTATGTTGTTGATGTTATTAAATAGCACTGGTGCCCGTACAGACCCTGAAGGACACCTCTTGTCACTGATCTCTATCTGGACATTGAGCTTTTAACCACTATTCACTTGATGCAATCATCCAACTAATTTCTTATCCACCAAACAGTCCACCCATCAATGTTGTGGGTGACAGAGCTGAAGGCCTTACAGAAGCCCAGATGGACAACATTCACACCTCTTGTCCACTTGATGTAGTCACTCTATCCTAGAAGGGCACTAGGTTGGTCAGGCAGGACTTGCCCTTTGTGAAGCCACCACTGCTGGTGAAGCTGAAGGCAGCATTGTCTTGGGCTTGGCATATGACCAAAGTGTATATAAAGCCATGGTGGCCCTAAGTTGATGTGCACTGAGTGACAGCAGGAAGGTGGGGGCTCTGTCCCCTGGGTCTGACTCCTCCCCATAGTCAGGAGAGGAACAGACCCAGATTTCCCTGTTCCTTTACTTTGCAACATGCATTTATCACCAGCTTGTGTCTGAGGCACACCTTTAGGAACAACTTGCCCTTTGTAGGTGGCTATATGTCAGATGGGGACCTGCAGTACTTAAGCAGTCCTGGATTTGCTCCTCTCCTGAACTAGGTGGGGCACCTTTACACTCCCAAAGTCAGAGACTCCTTTGAGCATCAGGAAAGTTTCACTCTTGCTCAAGGTTATATGGGTAAAACATGGCAAAGTGGACATTTGGGGCTTGGTCTCTTCCAAGCTTTGTTAATCAGCAGCCTTTGAGTGCAGGTAAATAGCAATGACAACTCCAGTGCTATCAAAACCTGCCTTAAAGGGTTTTTCACTTGTTTAAAAATAAGGCTGAACCTCACCACCAGAACTTCCCTTTCCATCTGCAAACCACTTTGCAGTGGTTGCTACTATATCTGATGGTCTCCCAGATAAATCTGGAGTGACTTTGCTGATCGCTGTCTCTTTGAGAGTAAGTGCCCAAGGAGATAAAGCTTGTCTTTGTGTTCTCAGTGCTGCTAGGATGCTCTGGGCTTTGTGTGGTGTGACAGGAGCTCCACTTGCTGCAATCAGCGAAATCTCATGAAAACTGGGATGGTTTTGTTTAGTACTGAGTGTCTTGGAAAACCTCCAGCTAGCTGGAGATCGGTGCTGGGGTTTATTTCCTAGGGTTTGCATAACAAAAGTTGCAGATGCTGGGGGTTGCAGAAGTGGCTTTGCCAAGAATGAGAAATAAAATTGGGCTTAAAATGCTCTGTGGGGTGGAGAGAATGTGTTTAGGGTATGTGCTTCCATATCCTCTTCCTAGATTAATATCATCCAGGTGGTGAGATCTACAACAGAGAGAACCAGTGAAAAACCCTGTCCTGCTCCAGGACAGGGCTGCTCCAGGGGTTGGCAAAGCTTGAGATGACTAACATCTGACAACAAATGGCAAATAATGGGGTACCTCCCAGTAATCCACTCTCCCTCACCCAGCCCAGTGTCGGCTCAGGGCAGGAGATGCCATTTCCACGTATTTGCTTTTGAGAACGTGTGGTTCACACATGTCCTTGTTCTGTTTCATCTCCTGCCAAACCTACACTGAACACACAGTCTGGTGTTCTATATCTTTAGGCTGTGCCTATGTCATGATTGCAGCTTATTTAGGATGAACCAGGGGAAGGTCTTGCATGATGCAACCTCTATTCTGGGCACCTAAAGCTCTCCAGACAGCCATGCTGGGATCTTCTGCTTGGTCTGTGCTGAGCAAGACTTCATCTTAGTGTCAGGTCCAAGTGGCTTCAGCCATTATGACAGCCTCTTAGCTTCACAGAAAAGCCTAGATGTGCTATTTGCAGGCAAGCATTTGAGCACCAGCAGGCACCAGTGCAGAGATGGATCCCCCAAGGATGTGCTGGGTGTCAAGGTCCTACCACCATGTGAGCTAGAGTCCCAGTGGGTCTCCATTCTCCTGCCTGTGGAGGAGTCCATCTGGAGGGCAGGATGAGTCTACCAAGGTCTCACTTTCATTCCCACCATCAGTCTCAGACATTCCCTGTCCTTGCCCTTGTGCAGTTGAGGGTTAAATCCACTATCCACAACTCGCCATCTTTGATGAAGGACAGCTCATGGTCCTGGAAGACCCACTCTGGCTGACCCTGCTTGAGCAGTAGGGTTGGCCAAGGAGATCTTGTCAGGTCCCTTCCCACCTCTGCCATTCTCTGTGCAGCTCTGCAGGGCAGCTGGTGGCAGGTTTCACCAGGTAATCTCACTGCAGTCAGCATTAAAAATTAGCTTTTTTATTCATGTCCTTGTTTGCTGTTGCTGTGGGCCAGTGATGCAGGAGTTTGGACCTGAATAACTGATGCAGTGAAAGGAGTTAAGCTTAAACTACTCCCTGGGCAAGATCCTGCAGGACTGTGCAGGAGCGTTTGCAGCAGCAGGGTGGAGAGGTTGGTGTGGACTTTGGGGCTGCCAGCTCTCCCCTGGGTGTTTCTGTGCTCCTTGGAAAAACACTAGGTGATTTCTAATAGGTCTATAATCTGTGGGTTTTGGCATTTGCTTGTTGTGCTTGGATGGCGTGAGGCTGCTCTGCTTGGCACAGTGCCTTCGTTAAACAGCTGAGGCAAAGGCTGGTGCTAATTTGATGAGGTTTGGGAGCGGGTCCAAGAAGAAAATGCTTGTGCATGGTTTGGTGTTGATGGAAGAGCTGGGAGCTCCTGGTTTCTTGATGCCAGGCATCTCTGGAGTCTCTTCAGAGAGAAATGCTTGCCATGGGTGAAGTCTGTCATCTCCCACCAGTGTAACTCCATCCATGAGAGCTGAATTGACTCCAGGATTTTTTACCAATAACTTTTTGGGGTTTTTTTTCTGTGACAAAACTATGCCAGAGGCCAGGGATGTGTTTGCCTCCACGGCTGTGTTGCTATGTTTTAATTTGTGAACATCATGAGCAAATAATGAAGGGACTCGGTTGCTTTGCACTTCTTTCTTCCTGTCTGTTGTTCCTCTCCTGTCTGTTGTTCCTCTCTGCTCTCCTCTCTCTCTCATGTTTGAGGTCTTTCCTCCACACTGCAGGGCTTAGAAACCTCCTCACAGAGGCAAGAAAGCCAACCCAAAGGGATGCTTTTAGGGATGTACAAGAAACATCCTGATTCATAGTGTTGAAAATGTTACCGATCTTGGCTGGCATCTCCCTGGCTTTCTGTTCAGTGAAAGCCTTCCAGTCTGTCCTGGCTTGATTTAGAAGAGAACTAATTCTGTTGAGTGATTTCCCTTCTCAGCCCAGCCTCTCCTAGCTAACTGCCCTGTCTGGAGTTAACAGCAGATCTTCACAGGCAGTCTCTGCTTCCAGCAGTGATAGCACTTCATGTTTAGAGCTACTGCCAAGGGGTGGGGGGTGCAGAAAGGCTCTTGCTTATACTTGCTTCTCTGCAGACCAGGGTCACTGGTCAGTCTTGTGTCTCCCACGTTGGGGTGCATCTGCAAGGAGGAGCAGCCAGGAAAAGAGACCCTCAACTGACCAGTGAGGGATTCCATCCTATGTACGGCATGTTCAGCATAAAGCTGAGAGATCATGAGGGTCAAGCCTCTTCTTCAGTGGCCGGTGTCCAAGGAGGACTCTGTCAATTCTGCCTTTGATCCTGATCACTCGGTTCCCAAATCCAGCTCCTGAATCCAGTTCCCATCTGCCACTGAGTCCAGTCTGGGACTTCCCCAGTGCCTGCTCCACAGCATCAGTGGTGATGATGATTTAACTGCCATCAGGGAGTTTGGTTCAATATTGGTTTTTTATAGATTCGTATATATTTAATTTTATTGTTTTCATTAAAGCAGGTTTAGTTTTGTTTTCCAACCCATCAGTCTTTCTTCCTTGTTCCCTTTCTCTTTCCCTTTGGGAGGGGCGAGGAGTTAATAGAGAGCGTCTGTCATTCATCTAGTGGCCAGCTATCTAACCCTTGACACAGACTTTGGGAATCACACCATCAGCAGGAAGACTCCTCCAGTGCCCTGGCTGGGTAGGGGTTCAGGACAGAGATGAATTTCCCCCTCCTCCCTTAAACATTACACACCAATAGCTTCTATCCCAGCACTTCAAAAATAGAAATTATCACCAAATTTCTTTAGCAGATGCCTAGAATTTCTCTAATAACTGCAGATCACTTTTCTGATGGTCTTTAATTCCCCTTAATTCTCAAAGGTGCACTGCAGGAGACTGAAAAGGCTGGGCACGAATAGCGAATGTGCATTGTCCTTATATCCACAATTATTTCTTTTACTGTGGGTACATTATAGCTTGGATACACGTTAGACTTGTTTCTTTTAATTCCATTAATTTTGTGATCTCAGCTGCTTCATGTGGAAGTCAGTCTCAACATGTCATGGTCTATTACAACGAGTATCTTAAAAGGAGGGCAAATCAGCAAGGGCTTGGCAGCTGCTTTCCCCTGCCTTGCAGCAAACAGGGGTCTCCTCCTCTTGCCATCAATTGTTGTCAGTGCATCTTAGCCAGCAGCCCCTTGGAGACTGACCTTCAGCAGGCTGAGGGACCTGGGGCTCTTGGTGGGATGCTGAGGAGTGGTATCTCCCCAACACACAGCCTGCTTTGCCAGGGTGAAGAACCTTGGTGTCCTCCCTGCTGCTGGTAGTGCTGGCTCCAACTTGACTTTGCCTCAGGCCCTGCTCCAGAGTCACAGCAGGTCCCAGAGATGCTCTCTGCATCACTTTCACCCAGCTGCATTGGGAAGCCAGTGGGAGGGAAGGAGCTCCAAGCCACCACTCCATGTCATCAGGAGACAGAGCTGGTGTTGCCTGTCATGGGCTGATCACCCTGCAAGTTGTTTCTGGTGAGCATGGATTTATTTATTTTGAAATCCCCTGGAGACTAGTAACGTGTCTTAAACAAACAGGGCGTGTTTCAGGAGTGATCCCTCCCATGATATTACTCATGTTGCAGATGTGGTGGGGTTTTTTTCTGCACTTTGATTAAAAGGATTTTGTTTTTCCTTTCAAAGTCAAAAAGTGACTGGTGGGCCTGGAGTCCTGTATCTGGATGGGCTCAGGAATTTGTTGGGATTGCTCCCAGCCCTGTGGTTCTTGGCAGTTTGACTGAGCCTGGGTTCAAAGACCCATTTGGAGGAGGATAGTTGCAGGGACACTTTACTGCTGACTTGTTGGTTGAGAAGGACACTCAGTCATGACATGTTTGAAGAGGGTCTCCACCTGAAAATGAGTACAGAAGGTCTCTGGATCATTTAGACTGCTGAGGAATGGTTGTGGGGTCTGAAAACAGCCTCAGCCCCACCTGTCTGCTGGATGCTTTCTCCACTAGTGGCCATTCCCAGCAGGGTGTCTGTGTCTTGAAGCAGAGAAGCCCAGTGCAAGAACAAGACCAGGCCACAGGTATTGAAGTGATGATGAAAGTAAGGGCAGCTCATTTCACCCATTCCTGGATGATTTTGGTGGAGAGAGCCATGCAGTTTGCCTCATGCACTGGCCTCGGCATCTCCCTGGACTTTGGCTGTGGATGGTGAGGACTGTGCTGGATGTGAACACCAGCTCGTCTACACCACCAGTACTACCCTAATGAGATCTCACCTGGAATAGAGTGTCCAGTTCTGGGCTCCCCAGTTCAAGAAGGACAGAGATCTACTTGAGAGAGTCCAATGGAGGGCTACAAGGATGATTAAGGGGCTGGAACACATGCCTTATGAAGAAAGGCTGAAAGACCTGGGTCTTTTTAGTCTGGAGAGGAGAAGACTGAGAGGGCATCTAATTAATGTCTGTAAATACATAAGGGCTGGGTGTCAAGAAGGCAGGGACAACCTCTTTTCACTTGTGCATTGTGATAGGATGAGGGACAATAGATTCAAGCTTGAGTACAAGAAGTTCCACCTCGACATGAGGAGGAATTTCTTTACTGTAAGGGTCACAGAGCACTGGAACAGACTCCACAGAGAGGTTGTGGAGTCTCTATCTGTGGAAACTTTCAAGACCTGCCTGGATGCATTTCTGTGTGATCTGCTCTAGTTCTGTGCTGCTCTGGCAGGGGGATTGGACTTGATGATCTTCAGAGGTTCCTTCCAATCCCCAACATTCTGTGATTCTGTAATAATTAGAAGCACCAGTTAAAATTCATGCCCTGCAATTAGGACTTTGCCATCCCTATGCAGTGATGTTTTGTGGTAAAGCAGTTGGCAGATACTATCTCTTTGGGTTTTGTGCCCTCTTTCTGTGCTCCAGGCCTTCTTTCTAAGCCAGGTCACCATAGTGTGTACCATGGGAGATAAATTCTGCAGGATTTTCTATCTCAGCTGTGCAGAAATGGACCACTCTGTATTTGAGGGTAGAGGAAGTGAGCATCTCTGACGGAAGATTAAAAGCCCCCTGCTAAGACTAGTGGGAGAGTTCGAAGAAATAACTTTGCTGGAAAGCATGAAATGAGCAAATGGGTGTTTCTTGTTGGATTCTCTAAACCCACAGCAGCTCACTCTGCTCATTGCAGCTCTTCCTGCAGATAGTGCTGGTGAACACTGGGAGAGAGCTGATACCACGTGTTCTTGGGATGTGCATCCCATCATCTCAAAATGCTCTCTGCCCTTTTGGAGTGAGCTTTTGGAAGAGTTTGTTTCTTTTTGAATTTCCCTGCCAGCTTGCTTCATTTCAATGCTTAGAGAACAGTCAGCCCTTCAAAAGAATTCAAATTTTAAAAAAGAATCGATGTTTCATTTTGAAACTATTGTGCTGCATCATGTGCAAATTGAAGCCATACCCATGGTCCAGATGGGCTTTGGATATTTTTCCTTGGGGATCACTTGGCAATTGAGCGAGGAGACTTGCTGTTCGATGACTGCCTCAAACCTGCCTTCTGAAACTCCTGGGGACATGTCTTTCTTTGACTGATGAGCAAACTGAGCACAGAGACTGCTTTCCTTCTGTTGAATCTCATCTTTTCCAACCATAGTCAGAGGTCTCGCGTCCTCTGGCTCAGCTGATCCCCATCTTGCTGATGTGGGAAGCATCTATTCAGAGTCTCCATACCATGGGACCTGGACAAGCTTGAGAAGTGGGCCCATGTGAACCTCCAGAGGTTCAACCAAGGCCAAGTGCAAAGTCCTGATCCTGAGTCAGGGCAACCCCCAGTATCAGCACAGGCTGGGGGATGAAGGGATAGAGAGCAGCCCTATGGAAAAGGACTTGGGGGTGCTGGGAGGTGAAAAGCTGGACACGAGCCAGCGCCGTGCTCTCGCAGCCTAGAAGCCAATTGCATCCTGGGCTGCATCCAAAGCAGCGTGGGCAGCAGGTCGAGGGAGGGGATTCTGCCCCTCTGCTCTGGTGAGACCCCCCCTGCAGTGCTGGGTCCAGCTCTGGAGTCCTCAGCACAGGAGAGACAGGGACCTGATGGAGCAGGGCCAGAGGAGGCCACAGCAATGATCTGAGGGCTGGAACCCCTCTGCTGTGAGGCCAGGCTGAGAGAGTTGGGGTTGTTCAGCCTGGACAAGAGAAGACTATGGGGAGACCTTCTTGTGTCCTTTCAGTGCTTTAAGGGGCCTGTCAGAAAGATGGGGACAGACTTTTTAGCAGGGCCTGTTGTGACAGGACAAGGGGTGATGGTTTTAAACTCCAAGTGGGGAGATTTAGACTAGTGCGAAGGAGGAAATTTTTTACCCTGAAGGTGGTGAGACCCTGGCCCAGGTTGCCCAGAGAGGTGGTCAATGTCCCATCCCTGGCAATACTCCAGGAGAGGTTGGACAGGGCTCTGAGCAACCTGCTCTATTTGCAGATGTCTCTGCTCCCTGCAGGGAGGTTGGATGAGATGACCTTTAAAGGTCCCTCCAAACCAAAAATAATCTGTGATTCTATGACACCATTTCTGTCTTGTTTAGAGAAAATCTTATAAAACCTAACACAGATCCTTCTCCAAGATTTGCTGCTCATCCATGGCATTTGCATTGAAGATGATTTCTATTGACTTGAGCCAGGGTCATATGTACCATGTGCACTTTTATGAGCACGCTGGTCACTGTGACACTGTCTGCCAGTGTCCGAGAGGAGGGCTCCAGGAAAACCTGAGCCTCTTAGGAAGTTATCAGCAAAACCTTCCATCCTGGACCTATACAGGTCTCTGATGCAGGTCAGGGAAGTCTATGTGCTGGCTGTCCTGCTTCAGGTGGCCAGGCAGCAGGTCTGACTGACTTAAGAGACCAAAACAGATTAACTCAGCAGCTCTAACCAAGGGTTGCAGTTAGACAAGCTCAGCCTGCACGGCCAAAATAAGCTTCTGGACACCAGGACAAAGCCTGGACAGCTGGGATCCATAGAGTGGGGCCAGATGGTCAAGGGAGGTTCTCCTCGCCTCTACTCTACCCTAGAGAGACCACATCTGGAGTACTGTGTCCAGTTCTGGTCTCCCGAGTTCAAGAGAGACAGGGAAATATTAGAGACAGTCCAGTGGAGAGCTACAAAGATGCTGAGGGGACTGGAGCATCTCTGTGCTGAGGAAAGGCTGAGAGACCTGGAGCTGTTTAGTCCGAAGAAGACTGAGAGGGGATCTTACTATGTTTATAAATATGTGAATGGCAGGTGTCAAGTAGAAGGGGCCAGTCTCGTCTCAGTGGTGTCCTGTGATAGGACAAGAGGTAATGGTCACAAACTGGAACACAGGAAGTTCCACCTCAACATCAGAAAAAACTTCTTTACTGTGAGAGTGACGGAGCCCTGGAACAGGCTGCCCAGAGAGGTTGTGTCTCCTTCTATGGAGACTTTCAAAACCTGCCTGGATCTGTTCCTGTGTGGCCTGCTTTAGGTGATCCTGCTCTGGCAGGGGGATTGGATGGACTCAGTGATCTCCAGAGGTCCCTTCCAACCTCTACCATTCTATGATTCTATGAAATGGCAGTGAAGTTGCCCTGATAACACAAGCAGGTGCCACATGCTCTTCAGGCTAGTGCAGTCCTCTCTGGATGGAGAGGGAAGCGTGGGGATCCTTCCACCACCTTCAAGAAGAAAACAGTTGAAGACCTATCACTTTTACAGAGTCTTCCTGAGATAGTTTCCAAATCATCACAAATCATATCAGGACTTGTCAGCTGAAGCAGACATGTTCAGGAGGACCAGAGGTTCAGAATAAGCATTGTCCACCTCATCTCTTACCAGTCTTTCCCCAAATATTTGAAATTAACATTAAAAAAACCCAACAAAACCCAAACAAACAAACCAACAACAAACCCACCACCAGCAACAAAAAGCCAAGCTCAGTTTGGTTTGTCTCTACTCCCAGATGCAGCACCACACATCAGGCTGTAGAGGAGACTTAAAAAGGAGAGGGAGGGCTAGCAGGACACCAAGTGGCAGGCAGCAACTAATTCCTCCTGCCTTTCACAACAATTAGTCTGTCTCCTGCTCCAAAGACTTGAATGTCTGCTCTGAAGACTTGAAACCAAGAGGAGGCAAAGCCTCAGAGAGGCTATTTGGCACATGCTTTATTTCTTGCAAAAACCATCTCCTGCAATACCTGGGATTCTTACTCTTAACCTGTGACACAGCCTGGGCAGACAACATGTCCAGGGTCACCCACCAGCACCTTCCTCCCTACCAACTGGTTATAACCATGTACTTTGGCTCCACAAGTGCCTGGACTTGACAGAAATGCTTGAAAAGAGGAACTCTTCATCAACATGGCACCAGTTCAAACTGCCTGGAGACAAGGCAACGGGCTTGGGTTGCTGATAGAGGGAAATGGAGGCAGCTGAGGACAGATCTATCCTCAGCAGGCAATGCCATACTCTCTTGCTGTGGGACAGGAGCCTGCACAAAGCAAATGACAGCAAAACTGAAATGGAAAGCACAGCACAAGGGCTTTCACCACCTCCCGCCAAAATACCCAATGTGATACACTACAAGCAGGCTGCTAAGACTTGCAGATGAAATGGGTGTTCATCAGGCAGGGCTCAGACTGAGGTTGACCTTGATGAATCAGTGAGATGATTTGCAGTCAAACAAGATGAATGTCAGGGCAGACATGGGCAAAAAGAGGTGGGGTTGGAAATCAAAGGCATAGTGGCCAAATGGGAGTAATTGGCTTGGCAGAGCGGGTCTCCAAGCAGGAGACAAGGCTGACACCAAATATGAATTTAATGCAATGATGGTTGCTTTTCTGAAGCAGCTTTCACGCTGGGAAGCACATGGTGAGCACATCCAGTGGGAATTGCTCTTGCTCAGAGGAGGGCTCACAGCTGGAAAGCTTGGCACAGGGGTCTCCTCCTGAGGACCAGCATGCCCAGCTGGAGAGGGCCCTGGGAGAGCCCCCGAGGGACAGGTTACAAACTTGGCACAGGATAAAAGCTAAGGGAGACTAGTTTATTCAGTCCGAAGGGGAGATGATGTGTTAAGGAGGCTGTAACTATAGAAAGATGCTAGGGACTTCCTGCCCTTATGAGGATCCATCACCAGTAAATTTGAGTCCAAAGCACTGGAGATGAAACACATCTTTGTCCATATGTCCTGACCCCTCCTCCACACCATGCCCACACACCCGCCCATGCTTCCCAAAGAATCACAGAATGGGGCAGGAGGGGCGGGCAGGGGTAGGGTGGGTGAAGGGGTGGAAGGGACCTCTGGAGATCATCTCATCCAACCCCCCCTGCTCCAGCAGGGTCACCCAGAGCAGGGTGCCCAGGAAGGTTTGGAATCCCTCTGGAGAAGGAGATTCCACAAGCTCTCTGGGCAGCCTGGGCCAGGCTCTGGAACCCTTACAAGAAAGAAGTTTTTCCTCCTGTTCTGATGGAACGTCCTGGGTTCCAGTTTGTGCCCACTGCCCCTTGTCCTGTTGCTAGGCACCATTTAGGCAACTGCTTTTGTAAGCACGCCATGAAAGCAACCCCCTGGGCTTTATTTGCTCTGCAGCTTGCAGCTTCAGTCCTGTTGTCAGGCACAGGAGCCTGGTGACTCACAGGCTTGTGGTGACAACACCTGGCCACGCTCTGTATCCCCATTTTCCCTCTTAGCTCAGACACATGGTGGGTGCCACAGAGACCAGCCATAAGAAGGGTTGGTCGCTGCTGGTTTTTTGAAGGTCAGTGGAGAAAGCAACGCAGGTCAGTGTTGTGCCAGCACTGCCTTGGACTGAAGGACCTGTCATCTCCCCAAAACACCACATCTTGTCTTCACTGCATTTGGCTGCCTCCCTTCCCAGCTACCCAACCTGTATAGACAGGCAGGGAGTGAATCCTATTTCCCAGGTTTACTGCCCTAAAAGCAGAGTGGAGAAGGAAACACTAGGCCAGGCTCGCTCTCAGTCCAACCTTGACTTTGAGGAACCCAACATCATTCAAAGCGTGTCCAACACTGTGCATGCAGTAATCACCCCTCTTGTGCAAAGGCAGCCAACACAAGACATTTTCTTTCCATGGCATGGTGCCATCATGTCCTTGCTCTCAGGTCTTGCTCTCAGGAAGGACCTCCTGGGCCACAGCCTTTCTGACCCACCACAGTCAGCCAGTACCAGAACAGGCCCCAGCAGCCAACAACTCTGAAGATGTGCCAGAGGTTCTCAGGGACCAACTAACATCACAAGAGACGTCAGACCAGCACCCAGTCAGCATGTCCAGGGCAAGGACACCACACTAAGAGAGACACTGTGTCATCCACCAGTCACCCTCCAGTCTTTTGCAAAGGCAACACACAGTTGTGATGTTCCAACACTGCCCCATGGATGGGAGCTGCTCTGGTTCCCACCGGAGAAACCAGCTTTACCAGAGAGACTGCACTGTTGCAACCCCATATTTGAGCTACAGCTTCAGAAGTAGGAGCTGAACCATTTGCAACTCCTGGACCTAGGAGAGGCCCCTCAGTGTGGTACAGCATGAGCACATCAGCACAAAACTCCCCTGGGCTGTGGCAAGAGGGTGGTCAGCAGGTCTGGGTACACAGGGTAGCTCAGCTGGCCTCCTTTTTGCAGTATTTTTGTTGCTCATAAAGGCAGCACCGCAACAGGTGATGTGTACAAGGGATCCCTGCTCCTCAAACCCAAGTTCTTCAGAAAAACCACAAAGCCCCAACACAAACATTTTCACTAGCAGTAGCTATCTCAGATACATCAATGACCACTTAGGGCAATTGCTGCCATGACCTGTGAGCAGGAGGAAGGAGCTACATGCACATGGGGGAAAAACACACACAAAAGTCCCTGGTACAAAGAGCAGAAGCAAAATAGCAGCAATATCCAGCCACAACTTCCCTCCTGCTGTAGTTGCTGCCCTGTACTGGGGTCTCTGTAGCAGCAGGGCTGCAGAGAGGCAAACACAAGGAGATCAGTTTTCCAGGCATATCAGCTCAACCCTCCATCCCATAAAAGTGAACTGTGGTCTCTGGGTACGAGGCATCACCTTCAATCTCATAGAAATGCTCATTAGAGAGGTATAATAGATCTACCACAGCTGAGCCCAGCGTGGCCAGCATGGCAAGCGCAGCAGTACACCAATGTATGAGACCCCTCTCAAGGAAGAAAGGCATGAAAAAACAAGCTAACGAGATGCCAAAGTGAAGAAGGACCTATGGACCAGCCTTGTTTAACCTGCCAGCCTCAAGGAGTAGACCTGCACTGTACAGCACCTCCTCCTTGGACTGCCCAGAACAGACAGATCCTGGGGATTTTCAATTTAATTATAAACCACAGTCCCAGCTGGATGAGGGATGTTCAGCAAGACACACTGTTTTACCTCTTGTTCTTCCCTTCTTTGCCACAGGCTGGTGGGAGTGGGACATGGGAGAGTTTTTGGACATAAAGGAGGGGTCATAGGGCTGCTAATGAGGAGTAGTTGAAGAAACTTTGCAGGAGGTCTTAGCTGCTGGGCAGGCACCCAAGCTGCTCCCTGAAACCCACAGTGCCATTTCTCCACCAGACATCCTCTCCAAAAGTGTTTGGGACAGGGTCCTCTGCTCCCAACACCCTCACAGCCTCTCCTGAATCACTTGCCTGCCTTCTCTCCACCCCTGAGACTCAGTTTCCAAGACAGAACTAGGTGGTCTCACTTTCATGGGGATGTTGCTTTCCTGAAACCCCAAACATCCATACTGACTGAAGAGGATTAGATGTGGGTGTGCAGTATCCAAAAGTGAAGGCGATTCCTTCCAGAGGCCTGAGATGTAGATGTCCCATGAGCAGAGCACCTGCCAGTAACAACTGCCGACTCCTCCACATTTCTGGAGATGTGGCACTTTCCTCCTCAGTTTTCCAGAGTATATTCAGGCCTATACCTCAGATAAAGGTTTAACACTGATGCATTAACACACAAGGGTCTGATACCACAACTCATCATCATCCTACCTTCCTTCAGGAGACACAACTTTCCACCCCAAAGCAAACATGGCTTGAGGTGCGATGTGAGCTTCACAGTGGGGATTTACCCCAGGGGCTTTTTCACCCCTTGCAACGTGGACACTCACCCATCAAGTAGCTCTTCACCTTCAGGTATCCAACAGCCAGTTGCAGGACAGAGAGTTTATCAAGCCTGGTGTGCACATCTTCAGGGAAAGGCAGCAAGCCAGTCAGCTTGCTCAGCTCCTGGTTGAGCCGGTGTCGATGCCTCTTGGAGGGGTTGGACATCACACCCTCAGGGGGTGGTGGTTTGGGACTGGAAGAGATAAAGAAGGGTTTAATCAAACTGGGCCTGTCCAGTGGGCTCCTTCCAAACCCACTGTTGACTTTAGTGCAGCAACAACAGTAAAACATGAGGTAGCCAGGGTAAGGCCATGTGGCAGCAAGAGCAAGATCCAGCAAGCTACCTTGTGGATGATGTTCTCCAGCTCGAGTGTAGGGTGATCCTCAGATGGGCAGGTTAATGTGCAGCCTGGCTGAGTCAGCTCAGCTGGACACTACAGACTTGCTCCCATCCTTTTTCCCACCACTGAGCCCTGGAGGGTGCTAAGACATTGAAAGCAGAGACCTACAAGCCACCAGAGCACCTCTTGTTGGTCTGGTTAGACTTTTTCACCAACACTCTGCTCTGTCCACTCTTCCTCATCCCATACCCTTCCTGCACAGCAAGTCTCTCCCTGGCTATGCTCCAGATACTCACACCAGGTCCCCACCATGGAAAGTACTACCTTGAGTTGCTCAGAAGATTCCCATCAGCTGTTCTACCTGCCCAGGACTGAGCAGCTCTTGGCCAGGCCTTGGCAATAAGCATGCTAATGAAGAGCAAGAATGGAAATCAGGAAGGTCCAAGGAAGAGTTTTTAGTTAAATTTATTTCAATTACCTGCTTTTAAGTCTTCTCTGGCTTCTCAGAGCCTGATACCATTGCTTTAATTATGAATGTTAAAAAGAGGAGCACATGTGAAAGTTAATGACAGGACTTGGACAAAAAAATACTACATAGGGTGGGTTTAGGGCACAGCACATAGAAAACAGCCTCTTTTTTAAAAAATAAAACAGATTTTTTTTTTTTTAAAGGACATCTTCCAATATTCTGATTTCTAATCTTTTCAGATGGGCACTTCCAACCTAAAGCAACACCTGATGCCAAACTTTGTCTCTGGAACCAACCCTCAGCCTGCAGAAGGAGTAGTGTCCACAAGACCATCTCTGTTTTACAGAGATGTGGGAACTCATCTCTACCAGCTGCAGCTCCTTTCACATGCTACAACTGAAGTCCCAGCCACAGCAGTAAGAGGTTAGTTATTAACTGTAATGACTCTTGGATGTCACCATGTCTCCTTTGGGTTTTAAAGATGATTTGAATTTTCTAGCTTGAAGAAAATCCCTTCAGACCCACCCCCCTGCTCTTCTCTGTATTTGGTTCAACCACATCCACTAACATGCATCTCATATTGTTTTGATGTGATTTGTCTAACCACCATCTCCCTCTCTGCAGGCATCCTTGCTTCATAAAGTAGCTGCAGATACCAGGATCTGCCAGTATTTAGCAGCAATTTCAGCTGTCCTCTTTGCCATTGTTCTCCAATCTCATCTGGCAGGACTGCTCACGTGTCTGATGAGAGGAAACGAGCATTAAATGAGATGCAGTGAGTTAACTGTTGAATTTCCATTGCAGAGAGCTACCAAGGGGTCTTCTAAGCATGGCTGGAAAACTGTTAGCACTGTCCAAATCTAGCCCACAAATATCCAGGGAGAAAATGAGCCTGGAGATGAGGAAGGAGTGTGACTGCTCTGTATGGGAGGGGGTAAAGTGCAGAGATGTAATGGGGTCTCCTGGAATCTGGTCAAGCACTGAAAGTGTTCTGGCTGAGACACATGGGGTGACACAGCCAGCAGTGAAGCACCATGAGGCTGAAGGAGGACCCCCCAACATCTCTGTTCCTGCACATCCCAAGCTGCAGCATGCAGGGTGCTTCATGACCACCCCTGAGAGGATGATGAAGAGGAAAACGGCTCTGGTGATGCCAGGCAGCAGTTCTGGAAGCCTCTTTCCATGGGCAAACACTGCACCCTGCACTTGGGAACTCCCAGGTCCAGAAGCTTCACAGCTCTCCAGCATTAGGGATGCCACAGCAAAACAGCTTCCAGATGCTTATCGCTGACAAACCTGTTAACACACTGCAAGGCAGTTATGAAAATCCCAGAGCTCCATGCCAGCCAGCAGGCAGGGCCAGGAGAAGCGCCAGCCCCCATCACATGCACTTACCAAGGGGAAAGCATTGGCATGGACAATAAGCTCACGCTAAGCACTTGGGGACAAGAAGGTGAATGGTCTCCTGGGGTGTATGAAGAAGAGTGTGGCCAGCAGGCTGAGGTTTTCCTCCCCCTCTATCTGCCTTAGAGAGGCCACCTCTGGAGTACTGTGTCCAGTCTTGGGCTCTCCAGTTCAAAAGTCAAGAAACTACTGGAGAGAGTCCAGTGGAAGCTACAAAGATGCTGAGGGGACTGGAGAATCTCTGTGCTAAGGCTGAGACACCTGGAAATGAGAAGCCTGAGAGAGGATCTTCTCAATGCTCATCAATATCTAAAGGGCAGGGAGTCAAGAGGATGGGGCCAGGCTCTTTCCAGTGGTGCCCAGCAACAGAACATGAGGCAGTGGGCACAAACTAATCCAGAAGGTTCTATCTGAACATCAGGAAAAACTTTGCTGTGAGGGTTCCAGAGCCCTGGCCCAGGCTGCCCAGACCTGCCTGGACAATGTGATCCTGGGCACGCTGCTCTGAGTGACCCTGCTGGAGCAGGGCAGGGTTGGGCGAGATGATCTCCAGAGGTGCCTTCCAACCCCTACCATTCTGTGATTCTGACTTGAGCACAACCATGTTATTAGCCACCAAAGAATCCACACATTTGACCACCACAGTAAACAACATTTCCCTCACTTTTGGAAACAGTGAAGCTTAGTCTAAATGTTGAAAAATCTGTTTAAACTCCCTGCCCTTAGGACCCTGTCCATCCCCATGGCAGGATAAAGCCCTGGCATTCCCTTCGGGCCCCAGGCACCGTGCAAAGCTGTCCAGGGAGCGCTGCCACACGAGCAAGTCCCAGGAGTTCAATGAAGCAGCTCAACACCTACACACCAAGCAAGGAGAATGCATTTCAAAGAGGTTTGAACCCTTATTCCGTTTGCAGGAGCCCTAACGCGGCAAAGGCTTCTGAAATGGATACGGTGAAAAGCTCAGCACTGCTGTGACATGGAGCTCGCGGTGAAGCTGCTGACCCCCGTGTAGAGGGGCCAGAGCAGAGCCACCAGGAAAGCTCTGCTCACAGCAGGGCAAAGGCTGTGCCACTGCTGCGATGTTGTTTTTCCCCAGCTGCCCTTTGAATGGGGAACGCAGCAGGAAGTTTATCACTTTTGCAAACTGGCAAGTACCAACCAAGTGATCCTAACTATTAACAACTGAGGTTGTCTGAGCTGATCTATTGTCTCTTTTTTTTTTTTTTTTTTTAATAAGTTAAAAGACCTGAGGAAACTGCAAAGGGACCAGAGAGCCCCCTCACCCCATCCTCCCCTCCCCACCTGCCTGCCTGGCTGGCTGCACATCCCTCTACCCTCAGCCCTGCTCTGCTCTGCCTGACCTCTCCCAGCAGGACCCTGCTGCAAGATCTGCCCAGTCACAGGGAAAAAGAATCTCTTCCAAGTCCCCGGGATGGCCCAGCAGGACCAGGGATGGAGGTCCCTTGCTTCAGAGAGCTTCTACTCCACCCTGAGCCACATAAACCCAGCCCAAACCTTCAGTCTGGTCACACCAGCCCCAGCACAGGGCTAAAATCTCCACTCAGAGGTGAGCAGGTGGAAGGTTCGAGGCAAAGCAACTACCCTTTGAGTTTTCACACTTCAAGACACCCTAATAAACACCCAAGAATAGCTCTAGCTCATGTTCTCACCATGGATTTATCCTTCATCCCAGACTTGGGCTGAGTTTAGCAACTCATCACACTTTGTAACATTGATGCTGCCTCCTTCATCCCAGACTTGGACTCAGCTCTTCTGCCTCCTAAAAATGTATATACAACCTTACTTCCTATACATCTGGTATCCTGAGGTAAACAGGCTGATATGACTTTGGAGTTGCTGTGAGGGAAGTTACCAAAGCCAGGAAGCTCCAGCAACACATCAGGCAACAGACATTGAGCAGCATGCTAATTAATTATTAAGGAATAGTGATCTTCTCATAAATAGCAACTGCTGTATGTTTGATTTCTGCCAGCACTGGAATTTAAACCAGCAAGTCAAACCAGAGGACAGATGAACTTCTCCAACTCT
Organism: Megaceryle maxima; assembly: GCA_024605025.1. Lineage (NCBI taxonomy): Eukaryota > Metazoa > Chordata > Aves > Coraciiformes > Cerylidae > Megaceryle > Megaceryle maxima. The sequence goes on from JANHGN010010873.1 coordinate 17,912, forward strand.
CCCAATGAGCTTCTTCTCAGAACACTGGGGAAGGAGGACAACCACTGTTGGGATTTTTTGGGTAGATTTAGAGGCAAGGAAGATGTTCTTCACTGGTGAGACACCAGCACAGGCTGCCCAGGGAAGCTGTGGATGCCCCATCCCTGGAGGTGTTTAAGGTCAGGCTGAATAAGGCTTTGAGAAACCTGGTCTAGGAGGTATCCCTGCCATGGCAGGGGGGTTGGAACTAAATGACCTTTAAGGTCGCTTCCAACTCAAACCATTCTGTGATTCAATGATTTTATTTTTTCCCACCATCATTCCAGACCCTCCAATTAACCCTAATTAAATCTTAGTAGTTCGTGCACACTGCCTCCCTATCTCTCCTGCTGCTTCAACACTCACATCAGAGCACCTCCACGCACTCCCCCATAACCAGTTCGCCTCTCACAGAGCAGTCTTCTGCCACCCTTCCCAGTCCCACACCTCTATCCAGCTCCCCCCACTTTCCCAGGGGCTGCCGAGCTGCCACCCCCAGGGTTTTACCGGAAGAAACACCCACCTCTTCAGCACCGGCTTCTTCCGCTTCCTCCCAGCGTACATCCCGCCAGCATCATCCAGCCGGGCGCGCAGCCTGCGGCGAGGGGGGCAAAGGCGGAGGGCAGGGGGGCGGCTGCGCCAGGGGGCGGGGATTAAGAAGGCCCGGCCCCGACCCCCGCCTCGTCTGTCCCGAAGACCTCGGACAGGCGCACCGGCCCGGGGAGGGAGGACCCGGGACGACCGGGCCCAGGATCGCACTGTCCAGGAGCTTTGATGCGCAGGGGACAGCTGGGGACTGCCGTGCCCCGAGGGGCACCGTCGCCAAGGGGCCACCAAATCCTGGGAAACACCATGCCCGTAAGCCATCCTGCCCAGGGAGCTACTGTGTCAATGGGCCACCATTCCCAGAGGATCACTGTGCCTGTGGAGCCACTGTGACCTGAAAGTCACTGTGCCCAGAGGGTCACCATGCCCAGGGAGCCACTGTGCCTCACATGGTCAATCAAATCTTTGATTGTCTTTCTTTGCCCTTAGAATCATAGAATCCAAGAATTGTTTTGGCTGGAAAAGACCTTTAAGATCATTGAGTCCAGCCCAACTTGTGCTCTAGACCCTTCACCAGCTTCATTGCCCTTCTCTGGACATGCTCCAGTCCCTCAATGTCCTTCTTGGGAGTGAGGGGCCCAAAACTGAACCCAGGATTCAAGGAGTGGCCTCAGTAGTGCCGAGTGCAGGGGGATGAGCCCTGCCCTAGTCCTGCTGGCCACACTAGTGCTGATACAAGCCAGGATGCTGGTGGCCTTCTTGGCCATCTGGGCACATGCTGGCTCATCTTCAGCCAGCTGTTGACTAATGCCCTCAGGTCCTTTTCCACCAGGCTGTTTCCAGGAACTCTTTCCCAAGCCTGGAACATTGAATGGTGTTGTTCTCACACAAGTGTAGGAACTGGCAAGCACCCCTTCTCTTTCTCCATATCCTTTCTGAGGTGAGAAGTTAATGTGGGTTCATACTGCTGCCAGATGATGTTCTTTATTTCTTTCTCCACTTTTCCTCAACACTTGCCTTCTTTGATCCTTGCTGAGTGGACATTTTCAGGATCAAGATGCTGCTCCTGAGCAGCAAGGCTCTGTTCAGAGCCCCGTGTGTTACCTGTCCATGTGGGAGAGCATACTCCCATATACATTGCCTTTACATGATTCCCACCTACGCTGAACAGGACCTGCTATTCTACTGCTCCATCCTGTAAGACCCCTTTGACATCCTCCCTAGGACACATAACCATCACCAAACGCAGCTCCTCACCATTCACAGACCCCATTTGGGACATCGGTGTCAAGCAGCAGAGTTTTCAGCATCAATGGGGCAGAGCTTGACCTGGATCTGAAGAAACAGCCCTTTCATGCAGAGGAGAACAGAGTGATGGTCCTCTAGAGTCAGCCCATCCCCTGCTCTGGTCATGCCTTCATCCTCTCTTGAGTTTTTCCTGCCTTCTCACTGGAAGGGGTTTCTAGCATGTCACAGACAGAGCTGTTAAGGACCCAGACATGTCATACATGAGTTTTTTTAAACTGTTTGCAAATTCCCAGGATAAATTCTTGAAATAAGATGTGATTGTTTCTTGCCAAGGGGCAAAGTAGAAGTAGCTAATGGTACCAAAAATGTCCCAGGTCAGCAGAGCTGATGTCAGTTTGATGGGAAGTGTGATAATACGTTTGTTTGTGACCTTCCTAGGCTGTCTGTAGAGACCCAGTAATCAGACACGCATATGAATAAAGCAAAGATGCAGCTCTACCCTGGAGATTGCCCTCCACTGTCTCCATCAAGTGGAGAAGCGAAGCTGCAGAAGGATGGTGTCCCAACCCCAGCACCACGGGCTGCCTAGCTCTTGGGTGTCTCAGTAGCAGGTAGGGCTGTGGGAAGGCAGTTTCCAGAGCCCGTGGGACACCCCCATGTTTGGGAAGTGCACACATTTTTTTTTGTTCAGTTAAAGCCCTCCAGTCCTTTCCTCCTGAACTTTTCCTTCCCAGCTTCTACAAACCCCAGCACCTTTCCAAAGCAGAGTGGGGCTGGATAGGGAGGGGCTGAGAGTCAATGCTGAGGAGCCCCAGGGCTGGTGGTAGTTATAGAACCCAGGGTCACAGGCAGATGGGCTTTGGGGGAGTGAAGCAGGGCAAGACCCAAGGAACTCATGGGGGCAAGACCCTGAAGCACCTGCGGGCCAGGGCTCGAGGTGGAGGCAACGAGATGATGAGCTGGGAGCCAAGAGGGAATCTGGCACTGGCAAGACTCATGCCATGACAGGACATAGGCCCACAGCCTCTGTCATATGGGGCTCGGGACAGGGCTGGAAGTGTGTCCATCTCCCCAGCACCACTGGTGAGGAGCTGCCCTGCTCACCCACAAGTGATGACAGTGCTCGAGGAGACAGCACGTTGGGAATTACATGTCAGGAAAAGCAGGAGACAAATAAACAAATCTGATTATGGAGGAAGAAGCTTGTCAGAGACTGGTCACAGGTTAGGGAGAGTGCTGAGCCCTGCCACATAAGCAGAGCACTGCAGGGACTAAACCCACAGATGACGGCAATGGTCTTCTGCCCACCTGTCTCCAAGCTGGCCCGGAGTGGCAGTGGACATACTCTGCAAGGCAGCACAATGCAGTGCTAAGCTTCCACTTGCTCCCTTTTCTGGAGAAGTTTCTTTTCCAGCAAATGAAAGAAACTCCAGCCCAGAGAGCGTGGTCTTAAGTACAGAAGAGACACTTGGTATGGGGCACAGTCTTACCTTCCCACTTGGACATCTCCTTGATCCTTCTTCTCCTATATTTGTTTCAATGAGTCATTTTTAAGACCTCAAAGCTTGGTCAAGAGCTAAGTGTTAGAAAACCGAAGTCTCTATTTTGTTCAGAGATTTCTCTGCAGTTTTCTGCTCCTTGACCAACACAGGAGATCAGGCTGACCAGTCAGACGGATCTTTTCAGATGTAGAACAAACTTGCTCCAAAAGCTTCTCAAAGCAAAGCAGTTTCTCCAGTGTTCCTGTTGGCAAACATAGAGCACGAAACCAAAAAATAAAGGGATGCAAAACTACCCACGTGGTTTCCAGCAACTGTGCAGTGTGGCTGTGCAGAGACAGGGGCAGCTTCTACTGAGATGCTTTCAATCTGCTACCCCAGATATCAGCTGTGTCAGCAGCCTTTCCAGTGAGGCCTGGGTGAGGTGGGGATTTGTTGGTGCTTAACACGGCACTTGTGGGACAAGCCATGGAGGCGGGCAGGGAGAGAGCAACTTTCCTTCAGCATCCCCCAGCCCCATCTTGTGGCCAAAGATCAGCAAAACCCCCAAAAGCAGCAGCGACGCTCGCCACGGCTGCCTGCTGCGTGGGCATCAGGGTCCTTTCCCGGATGCGTCTTCACCTGCCCTGTGGTTAAGGCATGCTCCCTCCACCAGCACCCCCAGTCCCAGCCGCAGACAGGACTGGTAGGGTTGGCCCAGGCTGCAGCTGGCCAGCTCTGGTGCGTGCATGAGGAGCCTGTCCTTGGCTGATGTCACCTGAGAACCTTGCGGGCTTTGTGCAAGCAGCCTGGGCGCGTCTTGACTGCAGAAGCACACGTTGGTGAGTAATCCCCTATGTCCTCTCTTTGCCACCTCATTGTGGCCTCCGTTCCCAGTCTATCTTTCATTTCTGGAGGCCATCAATGTAGTTCACTTCTGTCCCTGCTAAAGGAGGTGTAAGGAGCTCTGTCACAAGCAGACAGCAATGCAGGGAAGCACCAAGTAGATGCCAGATGCCCTTATCTCTGCAGAGAGAAATGGGGATCCTCTCACCATGGTGGCAGAGCAACCCAAGGCTGGGAGCAGCTGGTGGCATCACAAAGAGTGACAAATTCACATAGGGTTTGGTGGATCTTCATGGTCCTCTTCTCCAAGGAGAACAGCAAGACATGTAAGGATGCAGACAAGGACAGGATCACTCAGAGATGCCAGTATGGAAGGTGTCACTCTGTCCTCAGCTAGCAATGGCTAGCAAACACAACCCAAACCGAAAGCCCAAAGCATATCAGAGAATCATGGGCTGGTAGGCATTGGAAAGAACCTCTAGGGAACATCTAGTCCAACCTCCTCACTAAAGTGGGGTCACCCAGAGCAGGCTGCACAGGAACGTGTACAGGTGGGTTTTGGAATTCTCCAGAGAAGGAGGCAGGAAGTGTTTTAGATGGAGAACTGGAAGCTGTCCCAGATCACAGGCTCCCATACAGCAGTAGGAGGTAGGTCTTGATTTCCACCTCTTTGCCTTTGCAAATCTGGAGTAGTGTGGACATTTAGACAGCAGGATCTTCATTCTAACAGCTGGGTGAGCACCCACCAGTCTGGAAGAGGGAGTGGTGGTCTTGCCTGCTCTGTAAGAGGGGGGACACTGTGATCAAGGCTAACTTTGATAACCCTGGCCGGTGGTGAGGTGGGGGGGCATACGGGCTGTCTCCTTCCTATCCGACTGTGCGATCCGACGTGGTGGAAAGTGACACAATGGACACAACATGGCTGGTGTCCGGTTGCAAGGCCTGAGGAGCCACCAGGAATATGGGTGCAGAAGAGTCACTGTCCAACCAGTGGTTCTCCTCTCACCGCCTTGGGACTCGCCGAGGGAACAACATTTGCCAACAAGCGCTGTGCCGTGCGGTACCGTGCCGTGCCCTACCGTGCTCTGCTGTGACGTGGGGTGCCTCGCCGTGCCGTGCCGTGTCCTCGCCTGGTGTCGGCAATACCAGGGCAAGGGAGGCGTAATCGGGCAAAAGAGGCGTGGCCCAGGCGACGGCGCCTTCATAAGCGCCCGCTCGGCCTGCTGGGCCGTGATGTCATCTCTACGCGCCCGCCCCCTTCTGTCGCGGCGGGGCCGGCTGTGTCTCTGTGGTGCCGTCATGTCCTTGTGGGTGGCCAAGCTGGGCCCGGCCACGGCCGCTGCCGCTCGGGGCCGCCTGGGGAGCTCCGTTCTGCCGGCGGTGAGCGGGGCCGGGGAAGGGGGAGGTCTCCGCGCCTGTCCGCCGTTCCCCAGGCTGCGGCGGCCGCCGCTCAGCGCGGCAGGGCAGGCTCACCTTGGGGTGCCCCGGCTGCTCTGGCCTCCCCGCGGGGCTGGTGCTGCGGGTGCTGTGCAGGAAGCGCCGTGTCCCCATCCGTTACGAGGTGGGCTGCGACCCCCAGCCGGCCTCTGCTCGCTCCCAGCAGCGTTCCCGGGGTGCTCGGAGGGACCCTGTCTCTGGAAGCACTGGGGATGGCCCCGGGGGGGGGGGCTGGGCTGCTCCTTGGATTCCCAGTGGGTGAACGTAGGGACCTCGGAGAGGAGGCGATACTTAAGGTAAAGGCACAAATAAATACCTGGCTTTGGAGTCTGATAGCCTGTCGACCTTCAGCCTCTCAATGTGATTTTTTTAGTGGTGCAAGCAGAAGAATGTTCAAGTTTTGTGTATGTGAGGTCACTACATTGCTCAGCCTTTCCAGTTTTTGCCAGGGTCTCTGGGTGGCTTTGCTGAGCAGGGTTCAATAAGGTACTGCCTTCAGCTTTACAGGACAAGTGGGAGCTGTGCTGTGCACAAAGCAAGCTATTAACTCTCCTGAGAGATTGAGAGTTTAATGTTAACTTTTAACCAAGAAAACACAAAAATGTAAGTAAAAGCCTACTTTAGGATCTGATTTGGGAAAGCAGTGGCTTTCAGTGAGTTTGGGAAGGGTCAGTCACTGCGGAATGTCAGAGCAGAGCTCAGGCTGAGCAGTTCCCCTTTCAAGTTTTAAACACACTGAAAATTATTTTATGATTTGTCATCTCATCCTTGCATTGGGTAGATGGCTTTTCAGCCAAAATACTGCTTCAGTTGTTAAGCTGCAGGGGCAGTGCTAACTTCAGTGTATGAAAGTTGCTTGTATTAGATATGTATTTTGAGCACGTCTAGTTCAGCTAAGCAAGTAAAATATGCTAATGTTGTTGCTTTTTCTTTCAGGCAAGAATTCATATCAGCCCTAAGCAGAATTTGCAGTATGGTTGGCTGGCTTTTATGCTGGGAGAAAGAACTACAAAGAAGTTCACTGAATACAGCAAAATCTTTACAGTGGAGGGAAACCTGTCTTCTGGGAAGGGCAAGCTTGCAAAGCAAGTAGCAGAAAAGCTAGGTACATCTGTTTTATTTATTGTTCTAATAGTTAATAAGTGGCTGGAAAGCTGCCTGGTGGAAAAGGACCTAGGATTGTTAGTTGACAGCTGGATAAAGATAAGCCATTGTGAGGCCAGGTGGCCGAGAAGGCCACCAGCATCCTGGTTTGCATTGGCACTAGTGTGGCCAGCAGGTCTAAGGCAGGGATTGTCCCCCTGCACTCAGTACTAGTGAGTGCACCTCCAATCCTGGGTTCAGTTTTGGGCCCCTCACTCCCAAGAAGGATGTTGAGGGTCTGGAGCAAGTCAGAGAAGGTCAACAAAGCTGCTGAAGGATCTAGAGCAAAAGTCCTGTGAAGAGATGCTGAGGGCCCTAGGGTTGTTCAGCCTGGAGAAAAGGAGGGTCAGGGGACACCACCTCACACTCAGCAGCTCTCTGAAAGGAGGTTGGAGCCAGGTGGGATTGGTCCTTTCTTCTAAGGAACAAACAACAGAATAGGAGGAAATAGCATCAAGTTGTGGTTGGATGGTAGGGAAAAAATGCCTTCCCCTCAAGGGTTGTGAAGTCCTGCCCCAGGCTGCTCAGGGCAGTGGTGGAGTCCTCATCCCTGGAAGGGTTTCAAAGCCATGGAGACGTGGTGCTGAGGGACATGGTTTAATGATGACCTGTCAGTGCTGGGTTAATGGTTGGACTCAATGATCTTAAAGGTCTCTTCCAAGCAAAACAATTCTATGATTCTAATAGAATTTAGCACCCTCACTGTGATTCTTGTGACCAACCAGCAATTCTTGAGTGGCAAATTATTAGTTAGATAATGCCACAGTTAATGTGGAGGTCTTATAGATGAGAGAAGAATAAAATGTTGGTGAGGCTTGAGATGAGGGTGGGCTGTTTGTCTGATCTATGGGATACTTGTGTAGGTGTGACTTGTTATGAATGAAATTTCAGTTCTAATGAAGTTAGCTTGCTCACTTAGCTCCTGGCTCTGCTAGGGTCACTGAGCACCTTGAGAAGGAGGATCTTCTGCCTGAGTGTATGCAGAGCATCAAGGTGATTAGAGGATTGGTAGCAAAAGGTGTCTCCTTAGAATGACAGCTCTGCACTCTCTGAGGAGTTGTAAGGTGTGGCAATGCTTCAAGGGAGAGCTTGTCTGCTCTCTGATGTGATTGACCAAAGGATTTTTTGCTGTTTGCGAGGGTCTTTTAAAGCACAGCGCTCTACTGAAACAAGGTCAATTGGTGTCTACTGTAAATGAACCAAACTTATTATTTTGAATGGTCCTCTCTTGTGGGTTTCTTTTTTGACAGGAATGAAATACTTCCCAGAAGCAGACATCCATTACCTAGACAGAATCACGGGAGATGGAACGCTGCTGCCTGAGAAGTTTAATGGTTTCTGTAACCTCGAGAGATTTTACAACGATCCGAAGTGCCCCGATGGGCACTCTTACCGACTGCAGGCTTGGCTGTTCGGTAACCGTGTTCTGCAGTATGCCGATGCCTTGGAGCATCTGCTGACCACAGGTTAGATTTCACAGTGAACACATTTGATTTCTAAATTAGCTTCCTACTGTAAGCTGTGAGTAAGCTGGGTTGAAGTGCTATCTGCATTTTTAAAATTAAAAGCTCTGTATTGTTAAGCTTTTTATATTTTCTTTCCCCTGTAGCAAGTACAGATTGACAGCCCATTGAGAAAACTACCACGCACATTTTCTGATAAAACACTATCTTACTTTTGGCAAGGGAGATGCATATCAGTTCTCAGTTTGCTTTGTTTTAATTTGGCAATCCCTGATGATTACTTTGAAATAGACATTTTAAACATACCAAGACAGCCATGAGTTGTACAGCCTTTGAAAAACTCTTCCTAGACTTAGTTCCTGATTGGTGTCTTTTGATCAGTCTTTTCAGTTTCATTCAACACCGTTCTGTGGTGGTATTGTTATAATTTGAGTGAGGTTTCCTACTCTGATTTACCTGTTGCTTGTGCTTTCATCTTTTTCAGAGAACATTAAAAGATGTGAATGCCAGAAAGTTTCAGACCTGTATATAAATGTACTCCTTAATTACAGCAGCAATTAGCAATTGTAGTGATAGGAGAAGCAAGAGGATCTATGGTTGAGACAGGTGTGTTCAGCACTGCATATCCAGGATGTTTGTGTGGGTCAAAACTTTGCTGCTCTTGTTTTATTTAAGATTTCTAGAAAAGCATTCAGAAAATTGCCTCTAAGCACAGAACGGTCTTTATTTTGAAATGCTGCTGCCAGCAGGCTCTTTACTGACTGGGACCTCCTTTCAACTGCAGGACAAGGTGTGGTGATGGAGCGCTCTCCCTACAGTGACTTTGTCTTCCTGGATGCAATGTTTAAACAAGGCTATATCCACAAGCGATGTAAGTAAATCACATGCCAAAGGAAGTTGGTTTGCTGTAATCTCAGCAAGAAGCATGGTAGTTTAGTCTTTAACAAAGAAAAATCCTCCTTGCTGATGAACTTATTTTTAAATATTCAGAGTTGACACCTTGCTGTTCCATGCCTAAAGGACCAATGTCAAGCCATGACACTTCCGGATATTCTTCAAGGCTTTGCTTTTGCTGATATGTTAAAGAACATATGTTCAGTGAATTTCTTGTCCTGTTGGCCAGAGACTCCTGTACTTCCCTAGAAGTGTGGTTGAGCAACTTGCAGGTGATGCAGAATTGAGAGGGAGTGGTTGACATGCCATCTGGTTTTGGTGCTTTTCAGAGGAACTTGGATTGGCTGGAGAAATGGTTGGATGCAAAAACCTTATGAATGTCTACCAAAGGGAGTGTATAGTCCTGCAGTTGGGAAGGAATAACTGCAGGCACTTGTATAGGCTGGGAACCAATTATCTAGAAAGTTATTCAAATGAGGATCTGGGACCAGGTTGAATGGGTCAGCTGTGGGCCCTTACAGCAAAGGATGCCACTGAGATGCTGCATGAAGAAGAGTGTTGTCAGGAGGTTAAGGGAGGTGATCAGCAGAATCTGGAGTACTGAGCCCAGGTCTGGGCTACTAGTTGAAAACTAAGATGTGAACTTAGTGGAGTGAGTTCACCAAAGGTCCATGAAGGTCACCAAGAAACTAGAGCATCCAGCACATGAGACTGAGAGCTGGGATTTATTTGGCCTGGAGAGGAGAAGGCTCAGGGATGTGTGTAAATACCTGGCAGTGCCTATATGTATAAATGCTTGATGGGGACAAGTGATGCATGGAGATGGTCTCTCAGTGGCACCTGGTGAAAGGACAAAAGGCACAAATTGAAATACCAGAAGTTCCATTTAGAAGGAAAAAAAACCAAACATTTTCTGCTGTGAAGGTGGTCAAACCTTGGAGCAGATTTCCTGGGGAGGCTGTGGGATCTCTGTTGTGGAGATACTCAGAACACTGTGGGATACAGTCCTGAGCAACCTGCTGTAGTTGACCCTGCTCTGAGCAGAGTGGTTGAACTGGCTGTTCTGTTGATCTTCCAGCCTGAATGATTCTCTGATTTGGGGTTGTGGGCACTGAGCTCCTGAGCAGCAAAATGTTACTGTTCTTGTGCCTTCTGGGCAGGCTTGTGGAATCTCCATCCCTTGGCTAGGAATCAAGCAGGTATGTGACACTTGTAAGGGACCAACCACAGCTAAAACATGCAAACTTAGAGTTGCACAAAAGTCTGAAAGTCTGGAGAAAATAGCTGTAAATCTGAATCTTATTTAGCTGACCCCTAAATAAGTTGCTACTGAAATTCTTGTTTCTGCCTGTTCTTCACAAATCTGGCATTTTGGCATCTCTGGAGGTGAAGGTAATTACTTCCCTGACTGCCTTGTGTTTCTGCTCTCTGGTGTTTGTTTGGTTTTTAACACTGTCTAAGTTGAAACTCCTTGCTGAGTGAGTTGGAGAGCTGGTTATAATGGGCTGTGTCACACTGCTCTGCACTGGAGAGGCAAGCAAAGCTCAGCAACCCACAATTTATAGTTCATATAAAATCCCAACAACAAATAATCAATTGTGCTGAAACCCTTGAACAGCAAACAGAGGTGCTGCTGACTGCTGGCAGAACAGTAGGTTTCAAATTTTCAACAAACTGTTTGAATTTGAAAACCTGTCACTACAATTCTGGCTAAGTCAATGAGTCTTCTTGAGGTAAGCATTCAAGCATCTTAAATGGAGCCTGTGCTATTCATGCTACTTTAATGTGGAGTAGATGTGTCCCCTGAGCGCCTTCCTCATCACCAACTTATTGGTTATTGATTGATATAGTAGAAGAACCCAGTTTCACAGAACTAACCAACTTCTCTGTTTTGTGTTTTTTTTGTGTGGGAAGGTGAGGCTCTCCAGTGCTGTCCTCCAAAGCAGAGCCTGGTTGTCATGTTTTTGGAGAGCTCCTCTGTTGCTGTTGTAGAGGCACAGAGCTCCTGAGTAACAGTAGTGCAGATTGTGTCTCTAGTGCAGGTGAGGGAGGGATGCTGTTAGATTTGTGACCTCTTAAAATATTTGCTTCACCCCAGCATGATTTTGTGTACTCTGAGGGCAAGGCAAATGTCTGCCTGGTCCTTGTATTTACTCCTGTGGTGGGAAAGAAAATTCTTCTTGAAGAAGGTGACTTTTTTCCATTACTGCCCTTGCCACACTATCACCTTGGTGGTAGGATGGGTTTATTTCATATGTGAGGCTGTGGCAGGAGGTGGCCACTGCCAGTGGTTACCTTGGGTCACCCAAATGCTGCAGTCTCTCCATGGTGCTTTGAGAAGCTATCTCTAAACAATGGAGGGGCGGGAAAAACAAATTTATTTAAACTGCAGTCAGAAATAAATCACCTTGTTGATACAACTGATGTTAGATTCTTATACTGCAGTGCTTGTGGCTTCTTAGTTTAATTGTGGCTTACTTTCTGTTTCTGGAAGATTGCTTATTCCTAATACTTCCTGAATCCTATTTGAGGAAAAACCCTTTCCCTGAACTTGCTATACCAGCCAAGAAGAGACTGCAAATAGAAAGTGGGGCATGTAATTGATTTGCAAATAGAATGTGTTTAAGTGCAGGATAAAACCCTTCAGAAAGGGTTGCAGATTCATTACGTGGTGGGTTATAATTTTAATGCTGTTCCTGTTGCTTTTGCCCTCACTTGGAATGTGTGTATGTGTTCAGCTGGGCTACCTTGAGCTCTTTGATGTAGTTGTGTTTGGTTTTATACAGGTCTTGATCACTACAAGGAGATCAAGGAGATCAGCATTTGTGAATTCCTGCCACCTCATTTGGTCATTTATATTGATGTACCTGTCCCAGAGGTGCAGAAGAGGATTCAAGAGAAAGGAGAGGTAATCTTCTCTTGCTACTGTTACTATCTATTAATGTCTGTTATCATGCCCTTATATGTGATTCCCATGGGGTTTGTGAAATTCTACTTCAGAGACTTTTTTTGTACTGTATCTTTGTACTCTTAGGTATAAGAACTATGTTGGTGATGACTGGGGAGTGTTCTGGTACACTTGCTCTAAATAAAAATCAACTTTTTGATTGCATCAGCAGAAATCTGTAATTAAAAGTCGTATAAAATTCACCTGCTTTTAAAACCCAGCCTTTGTAGCTGCCAGTTTCAGGAGTGCTGGCCTGCTAATATACTTGCAGTATACTTGGAGATTATCTACTTCCTGAGTGCCAGAAGCCCCAGCTGTGATGTCTCCACCCTCCCTAGCTGAACTGCTCTTTCAGATGTGTGTTGATGTTAGTGTGCCTCACTTGTGAGCAGCCAGCTCAGTTAACAGTCTGAAATCAAGAAGATTACTGCTTGACACTTTAGTGTTAACATTGCGAAACCATCAGTTTGAAACTCAAAAGTCATTTTGTATTGGTGTTCCTGGAGAAATAGAATCCAGGGAGCTTTCTGGCTAATCTCACAAAGCTGGTAAGAAATACAGTTGCTTCGTGTCAGTAGTGCAACATCAGTTGAGTCTGAGGTGACTCTCGCCTACTGTAACTTTGATTCTGGAGTGTTCTTACTTTTGCTCACAAACCTTTTTCTCTGAGGCCAGCATATTTTCTCTCTTCATGCCTCTTCAACCCCTGCAATGCTCCAGGCTTGGGGAAGAGTGGCTGGAAACAGCCTGGTGGAAAAGGACCTGGGGGTGTTGGCTGACAGGTGACTGAAGATGAGCCAGCATGTGCCGAGGTGGCCAAGAAGGCCACCAGCATCCTGGCCTGTATCAGCAGTAGGGTGGCCAGGGACTGTCCTCCTGTATTTAGCACTAGTAAGGTTACACTCTAAATCCTGTGTTCAGTTTTGGGCCCCTCGCTCCAAGAGACATCGAGGGGATGGAATATGTCCAGAGAAAGTCCATGAAGCTGGTAAAGGGTCTAAAGTACAAGTGTTGTGTGGAGCAGCTGAGGGACCTGAGGCTGTTGAGCCTGGAGAAAAGGAGGTGCAGGGGGAGACCTTCTCACTCTTGACAACTCCATGAAAGGAGGCTGGAGCCAGATGAAGTTGGTCTCTTCTCCCAAGGACCAAGTGATAGTAGAAGAGGAAATGGCCTCAAGTGCCAGGAGAGGTTTAGGTTGGACATTAGGAAAGATGTCTTCCCCAAAACAGTTGTCAAGGCCTGTCCCAGTCTGCCCAAGGCAGTGGTGGAGTCCCCATCCCTGGAGGAATTGAAAAGCTGTGTAGATGTGGTGCTGAGGGACATGGTTTAGTGATGACTTGGCAGTGCTGGGTTAACGTTTGTACATGATCTTAAAGGTCTTTTCCAAGGAAGATGATTGTCTTTTTTTGAAGTCATTATACTGGATACAGACCACTATTAAAAGAAAATTAATTTAGTTCTTTAGTGTTGTCTTCAAACTACCCTTTTCATTATATCATCTTATTGGTTTGCTTGGTCATTGAAATAATTTTGGATCAGAAAAGCTGTAGTGTTTTTGTATAATGACTAATCTAAATAAGATTTTTGTTGTGGGTTTTTTCTTCCCTCTCATCTGATATTTGGACATGTGCTTGTATCTGTTCTCAGATGTGTTACAAAAATGAAATTATATTGACCTTGTACCTTGCTCCAAGGCTGAGGGAAAATTGTGTCAAATAAAGTATTTAAGTGTGGAAAGCCTGGCAGATTCAAAGAAAAGTGATTTCTTACGCACACCTACGTTCCCATATTCCCCCTACCCCACTGGCACATGCAGAGAAAAACAAAAACAGCA
>JANHGN010010873.1:31775-59607 GCA_024605025.1 Megaceryle maxima
TTCCCCACAGGCGGAGGAAAAATTGTGTAAAAAAAAATATTTAATTGGGGAAACCCTCGCAAATTCAAAAAAAAGTGTTTTCTTACCCACACCTCCCTCCCCCCCCCCCCCCCCCCCCCAAATAAATAAAATAAAAATAAATCTCAGCTCTTAACTGTTTGACAACATTTGCTTCTTGGAGTGTGTATGTTGGCGTGTCAGCCTGAGCTAGCAGTGTTTGGTTCTGCGGTTTCCTGCTCATTTAAAAGGGACACTGATGATTGCCAAAGGGAGGTGACTTCAGAACTGTAAATGGAAGGCTGCCCTTGCTGCTTCTGCTGGTCGAGTGACTTTCCTCTTCTGCCCTCCAGCAGTTTAGGCCATGACTGAACATGCTTTAAGAACAAGGTACTTTTGTATAGGAAACCCAGCTTTTTCTTTGTTTCATTTTAGTGGCTCTGGTGACAGAATTAGAAACCTCTCAATATATTGTGGGAACATTTGCCCTTGTGAGCATCAGTTGGTGGTATTTTTGAGATCTTCAGGAAGAAATTCCTGCTGTAGCTTGTAACTTTCATAGGGCTGTGACACTAGTGCTGGTATTTTAGGGAATTCCACCCTCTCAGTGGATGAAGTGTTTGATTAGTGCTAGAAAAAGAAAAGCCCTCCAGTGGGCCCAACGAGTAGACACACAGATCATTTAATAGAATGTGCATCTTGGATGACCACTGAAGTAGGAAATGTAATTTAATTTTAGAATTGAGCTGAAGAAACACAGGGTACATTAGAGAAATTAAGGGCATTTTGCATATGTGGCATTAAAGTCTACCATGTGGTGATTGGAGCTGGTGGTGAATTGCTTAACAGCAGGTATCATAGTCATGAAATCTTAATGTTGGAGTGGATAATTGCCCATGCACTTGTTTGACACCAGAAAGTGGATGTGTGGTGTCCTTGTGGTTGAAAAGGCAGATTTGGTTTTCTATGACTACTTTTTTATAGATAATTATATATAATTTGAATATGCAGGTAGCTGGAATTAATCAGTCCCTGGAGAGTTAAACTTTTTTTGGACTTGAGATATGGTACTTATGTGAGCTCAGGGGAAAATGAGGTGATTACTGTCACAGACTGAAACTGCAAAAAAGTTTATTGTGCTTTTACATGTTTCTGTTGAACTGGCTTTCCCCTTTCTAGATTCACTAGTGTATCAAAGAAATCTCCATCATATTGCTAATTATTAAAATAATGCTCATAACAGTACATGGTAAAGTAGCTATTAATGATGCTTGCCTTGGGCTACTACAGATATTTAGTGCCACCTAAAATTCTGAGCATTCCAGATCTCTCTTCTTAATATTTTCATGAATGTGTGTGGTTGACTGGACATTTGGCCACTTACACAGATGGTATAAGTGCCTTCTGCTTAGGTTGGCGTCTGTGATGGTGAGAAAAAAACTCATTTCACAATGTTTTCTGTTTGTTTTTTAGCCATATGAGAAAAAAGTGTCTCCTTCATATCTCCAGCATATTGAGGATGCTTACAAGAAAACTTTCTTGCCGGAGATCAGGTTAGCAAACCAAACTGATTTGTCTGAATAAAAATGTGTGCAAATCCTAAAACCTCTGTCAATATAAGCAACTAAGACCATGTCATGTGAGAAATCACAGAATGGTATGGGTTTGAAGGGACTTCTGGAGATCTTGTCCAACTCACCCAGAGCAGGTTGCCCAGGATTGTCCAGGTGGGTTTGTAATCTTTCCAGAGGAGACTCCATGACATTGCTGGGCAGTGTGGTCCAGGTTCTGGTACCCTTACAGCAATGAAAATTTTTCTCCTGTTCAAATGGATCCTCCCAGGTTCCGGTTTGTGCCTGTTGCACCATGTCCTGTTGCAGGTCACCACTGAAAGGAATCTGGCCCCATCCTTTTGCTTCTTGACCCCTGCCCTTTATCTATGATCAGCATTGAGAAGACCCCCTGTGTGTTCCCTTCTCCAGGTTAAACAGCACTGGGTGTCTCAGCCTCTTCTTGGTACAGAGATGCTCCAGTCCCTTCAGCATCTTTGTAGCCCTGTACTTAACTCTCCAGTAGGTCTTTGTCTCTTGAACTGGGGAGCCCACAGCTTGACACAATACTCCAGATGTGGCCTCCCTAGGGCAGAGTAGAAGGGGAGAAGAACCTCCCTTGACCTGCTGGCCACACTCTTAATGCACCCTACTGCTGGCACATGGTGAACTTAATTGTCCCCCAGGACTCCCTGATCCTTCTCCACTGAGCTGCTTTCCAGAAGACCAGCCCCTAACCTGTACTGGAGCAAGGGGTTATTCCTCCCCAGGTTCTGGACTCTATACTTGTCCTTGTCAAACTTCATAGGATTCCTTTCTGTTCAGATCTCCAGACTGTCCAGGTCTTGCTGAATGGCAGCACAACCTTCTGGTGTGTTTCCCTAAATCTTGAGGATGACCAAATCCTCCTTGTGCTACGTGGTGTGATATGTCCTAATGATAGGATATTGCATCCATGACATAACAGCTGTGTACTCTTATGCATAGTTATCTCTGGCACTGGAGAAGTTTGATGCCAGTGTTAGTGGTGGATGACTTAAAATTCAATGTTTTTTGACACAGCAGATTGAGAGCCTGTGAAGTGGTGTTCAATAGTAAATTACTTGGATTTGGTTATTCACCTGCTTAATATGTTGCAAAGCTAGTGAGCCCTGGCCTGTGTATTGTTTCTTCCTTGTCCTGTCTGTGGTGTTGCAGCTCCACTGTCATGAACTTAGATACAGGGAAGCCTGAATTTCTTCATAGTTAAGAGCACTTCAGGAGCAAAGCCTGTAATCTGCTCTGTTTGCTCTGTGAAAACAAGCTCTGTCTCTGACAGTATTCTGTATGTGGTTGGTGTTGACACCTTTTCCTCCTTCTGTTATCTTGCGGCAGTGGTTGGAGTGCTTGCTTGGAGTGATGGTCAGAATGCTATGGCTGTAGTAGTGTGTTTGTTTGCATGACTTGAGGAGTCTGTGGTACAATATAAGCTTTTCTCTGGCCCTTTTGGAAAGCCTGGGGTTTTTCTTTCCTAAAACCACCTTTTACTTCTCATAGCTTCAGTTAGTTTCTTAATAATGATACACAGTAAGAGGAGAAAGAGAGGCTTTCAGGTAAGGACTTGTTGTTCCCTCTTAAGTTTCTCCACCTCATGAGGCATACACCTGACAGCCTTCCACGTGTGAAAAGGATTTGGTGGACTTGTTGGTGTTGTTAAATAAAGACTTCATTGCTGCCTCCTGAGACTACAAGTCCTCTTCTCTGGGCTCCTCTGGCTTTCTCTAGCTGGGAAGCAAGAATATGAGCACTGTAAGCTTGAGATTAGGACACTATTAGAGTTTGCCAGCTGTCCCAATTCTTATAGTAGAGGTCTGTCAAAAATCAATCTGCCTTCAAAATCTAGAAGCATGAATGTAAGCAGTTTTGGTCCCTCATAAACAGAGTTTTCTGGAGGGGGAAACACTTAAAGGTCACAGAGCCAGGACTACTTTAATAGAATAATAGAATTGTTCTGGTTGGAAGAGACCTTTAAGTCCAACTGATAACCCAGTACTACCAGGTCTCCACAAAACCTTGTCCCTCAGCACCACATCTCCACAGCTTTGAAGCCCCTCCAGGGATGGGGACTCCACCACTGGCCTGGACAGCCTGGGACAGGCCTTGATAATTCTTGAGGGCAAAAAATTGTTCCTCAGGTCCAACCACAACTTTATGCTGTTCCCTCTTGCTTCTTCCTTGGGAGAAGAGACCTGACCCCACCTGGCTCCAGCCTCCTTTCAGGGAGTTGCTGAGAGCAAGCAGCTCTCCCTTGAGCCTCCTTTTCTCCAGGCTGAAAAACCCCAGTTCCTCAGCAGCTGTTCACAAGGCTTGTGCTCTAGACCCTTCACCAGTTTCATTGCCCTTCTCTGGACATGCTCCAGCCCTTCAATGTCCTTTGAGTGAGGGTCCCAAAACTGCACCCAGGATTTGAGGAGTGGCCTCAGTGCTGAACACAGGGGGATGATCCCTGTCCTAGTACTGCTGAGCACACTGTTTCTAACACCACACTATTTGTTTCTTTACATCAAAACAATCTCTAATTGTGCAAGATTTGGTCTGTGTATGAAGCTGCTTATGTCAAAGTAGATCTTCAGGTGTATTGTCACCTGCATGTGTTTCCCCTTTTTTTTCTTGCTCCATCTCCCAGGAGAAATCAGTGTAATTGTGCTGACAGCAATTGAACTGAATAACTTCTGTGCTGTATGAATGACAAGCTCAGTATGAAGTTGTTGGTGCAGTGTATGATCAGATGGCTCCCAGTGCATCCCCCATGGGTTAGTGGCCAGCATATGGCTCCCATGAGGAAATGGGAGCCAGCGATGGGAGGGTGGGAAGCCTGGGGACTGGCATCCCCCTGAAGGCAAAACTGGTGTGAATTTACTGGTGAGGAGAAAAACATTGCTTGTTCTTCAGATCAAATCAAGCTCTGGAAATATACTGTGGTGCTTAGTGACGCTAAATCCTCGACCCAGTCCTGCTGTGATTTCAACTCTCTCCCCTTTGTCCATATGCGGTCAGTACACTCGTTAAGCAGACACCCTCCGGTTGGCATCCTTGTGGGCGGATGGGCTTACAGCAGCTTGTCAGATCAATCTCTGTGCTTGGGGCTGAAGGAGGACATCTTTCTCCCCTTTGTGGGGGAGCTGTGCATGTGTGAAACCTCAGCTTTGAGCATCTGTGGACCTCACATATATGCAGAAGGTTCAACTTTGCTGGTTGCAGCGTGGTGCAGTGAACTGTTCATGCCTGGCTGTTTGTCTAGGCATACTAAGAAATAATGGGTTCCCTGACTCTTGAGTGTGATCAAAATCTGGTTTGGACAGGATAAAAAGTTTACAGACTCGAACACACTCCTGTGTGTCTTCCATGTTCAAACACATTCACTGCTCCTCTTGCTTTTCTTGCTTGAAGTGGTGTATTTTTTAGTGGATATTTGGCTGTCTTAATTTGGTGCTTCCTTTCTAGTCTGGCATGTTTACAAATGTCTCTTAATGTTTCTTTTGGTAGTAATTTGTGATCCAGGTGTTGTGGCAGATACTTGTGATTTCTAACAGATAGCTTTTGGTTTTCATTTGATTTTTTTTTTTTCCTGGCCCAAAGCCCTAAAACTGCTTAATGTACTGTTTCCCATCAGTACTGCTTCCACAGAGCAGCTGTTTTCTCTTAATAAAAGCCCTAATAATCTGCAGAGTATCAAGTCATTTGATCTGCATTGTTAATGCAATTGCCTTTCTGAATTCTGACCTGTCCCTTTGATTGCTGACAGTTGGTATTGAAGACAGGACGTGCTGTGCTGTCACAGCAGCTCCCTTTGAGAGGAGGCTGTTTATTTTCTTTGAAGAATTGCTTGAGGCTTTCTGCTTTTCCCTCTAGTGGAGAGCAAACTCTTAGTACCTCTACTCCAGTAGAACGGCTGACTGTAAGAGCTTAGGCTTCATAGGAATAAAAGGCATTTTATAAATGAAGTTTTTTTAGCAGAGCTTTTTTGACTGGCCAGTGTTAATGCAGACAAGGAACTAGTTTGGACTGCTGCAGTTAGAAATTATTTTGATATGTGACAATTTAAAACAATTTAGCTTGCCAGCCTTAATCCTGATTAAGCTTGGAAATGATTGTGCTATTTTAAGTCTGCAAATCCTTCTCCATGCTCTTTGGCTTTGCTATGTGTTCCTTGATATGCCACTCACTTAAGGGTTTCTGAAGTTTGTGTTAGCTAAAGAGTATCTTCCAGAGCAATGGGAGCGGGTTTTGGAACAGCTGTTAGTGAGGGTGGCTGTGTTTGTAGTGGTGAAATGTGTTCATAGAGGAACTCCTGTTGTGGCCCTGCTCTGCAAGGGGCTTTTCTGTGAAGGCTGCTGTATGAATTACAATCTTGTAACCAGGAAGCATTACCTCTTCTAAATGGTGTTATACTTACAGACCTTGTTGCCTGTGTGTATTGGTTGTTAGCTTAGTTTTAGTAAATGATGAGTGAATGAATGTATTCTCTTAAAATTACCCACAGGTATTAGTGTACTGGCAAAAAGGAAGAGCACAGAATCATAGACTCATTTGGGCTCGAAAGGACCTTTTAAAGCTCATCTAGTCCACCCCCCTGCAGTAAACAGGGACATCTACTAGAGCAGGTTGCTCGGTGATACTTCCAACCTCACCTGGAAGGTTTCCAGGGATGGGGCTTCTGCCACCTCTCTGGGCAATATGGCTCAGTGTCTTACCACACTCAGTGTAAAAACATCATCTTCCTCTCTAGTCTCTCTCCCTTGTTAGTTTAAAACCCTCACCTCCTGTCCTCTTGCAACAGAACCTCTTAAAAAGTCTGTACACATCTTTTTGATGGGCCCTATTAAGTCCTGAAAGGTTGCAATAAGGTCTCCCTGCAGCCTTCTCTAGGCTGAACCACCCCAAGTCTCTCAGCCTGTCCTCAAAGTAGAGGGGTTCCAGAGCTCCAGTTGTTTCTGTGGCTTCCTCTGGACATGCTCCAACAGGTCCCTGTCTCTCTTGTGCTGAGGTTTACTGAAGTTTTGTGTTATAGTGGTTGAAAATTTCACTTGGCTTCAAATAGTCTGGATAGTTGTAATTGGGGAAAGTATGCACAGTAAAGAAATGGAATCAAATTCATAGATGTAATTTTTTTATTTTATTGAACTGAAGCCAGTCACAACAGGTCATTTGCCCTTTGAAAACAATCTTCCACCAGGAGAGAAACAATTTACAGGTCTATTACAAGAACTCCATAAGCATTCAGAAAAAATCTAGTAAGTCTGGTTCTGTGTCTGTGCTTCATTTCTGCTTCATTTTGGAGCAGGGGGGAAGAGGATGGGTAGAGCAGTTGTATCAGGGGAATTAATTTTCTTTTTCCCCTCTTTGCAGTGAGACCAGTGAAATTCTGCAATACACAGCAACTGAGGCAGAGGATGTGGATAAGGTAAGAGTTTGCTGCATATATTAAGTTTTTTTCTTAAACTTCCAAGACTGAAATGTGAAGAGAATGTTCTATGTAACAAATTAGTTAACTACTTAATGCATGTGGTGTTTGTTGCTATGGCAAAGATCTGGGCTGTGTATGTGATAGACTATAGGTTAAGCAAGTGTCACTTTCTCAAGAGAGAAACCCTTTCCTTTTGCCAAGATACCTGGCTCACTGAGCAAGCAAAACCCCTTAGATGACAAGATTATTGCTAGGAATTTTTGTAATGTCTCTTGCCTGATGTAAGTTATTCCCAGTGTCTCAAATTTGTTTGTGTTTTTTTTTTTTTTTTTTTTCTGAGCAAATCCTGTGAGAGAGGTGGAAGCAGCATTACCCTGAGTCCTTGCTGGGCCAAACAGTGCAGTGTTTGGCTTTTCTGTCATCATCCCTCTTTGAGATAGGCAGTGGGATGGGCAGGCCACTGCATAGAATCATAGAATCACTTCAGTTGGAAAAGACCTTTATGATTATGGAGTCCAGCCATTAACCCAACACTGTCAGGTCACCACTAAACCATGTCCCTTGTCACCACATCTACTACACAGCTTTGAAACCCCTCCAGGGATGGGGATTCTACCACTACCCTGGGCAGCCTCGGCCAGGCCTTGACAACCTTTTTGGGGAAGATATTTTTTATCACATCCAATGTAAACCTCCCTTGGCACAACTTGAGGCCACTTCCTTTTGTTCTGTCACTTCTTCCTTGGAAGAACAAACTGACCCCCGCCTGGCTCCAATCTTCTGGCAGGGAGTTGTTGAGAGCCATCAGAGGTCTCCTCCTTTTCTCCAGGCTCAACAACCTCAGGTCCCTCAGCTGCTCCTCACAAGACCTGTGCTCTAGACCCTTCCCCAGCTTCACTGACCTTCTCTGGACATGCTCCAGCTCCTCAATGCCCTTCTTGAAATGAGGGGCCCAAAACTGAATGCAGGATTCAGGATGCAGCTGACCCAGTGACTAGTACAGGGGGACTAGTACAGCCCTGCTGGCCATGCTATTGCTGATACAAGCCAGGATGCTGGTAGCCTTTTTGGCCATCTGGGCATATGTTGGCTCATCTTCATCTGACTGTTGACCAGCTGCCCCATGTCCTTTTCTGCTGGGCAGTTTCCAACCCCTCTTTCCCCAGCCTGGAGCACTGCGGGGTTTTTTTGTGACTTAAGTGCAGGAGTTGGCACTTGACCTTGTCAAACTGCATCCTATTGGCCTCAGCCCATCAGTCCAGCCTGGCCAGATCCCTCTGAAGAGCCTTCCTACCCTTACGCATATTTATGTTCCCACCCAGATTCATATTGTCAGCAAACTGAAGGTGCCTTGATCCCCTTGTCCAGATAATTGATAAAGGTGTTAGAGTACTCAGTACTGAGCCTTGGGAACACAGATTGCGACTGGAGTCAACTCCATTCACTGCCACTCTTTGGACCTGTCCATGCAGTCAGATTTTTACCCAGCAAAGCATTTGCCTATCTAAGCTATGAGCAGCTAGTTTCTTCAGGAGGGTGCTGTGGGAGATGGCACAGGTCACCTTGTCATAGGAGATCAGGTTAGTCAAGCAGGACCTGCCTTTCATAAACCCATGCTGACTGGGTCTGAACCCTTGGTTGTCCTGTATGTCTCATGATGGCACTCATGGTGATCTGCTCCATATTTCACTTCAGGAACTATCTGCATTAACCAAGTGGTAAGTCACCTGTCATTCAGCCGAGACTTTGCCTGCCAGTGGAAGGTCTGTCTCTGTTAGCTTGTGCTGTGGTGCAGCTTCCTCTGATCCAGGCTGGTGCACAACTTCCTATGTGACAAAGTAGCTGCTGTTTTTTAAAAGCCAGTTGTTATTTGTTCATAGCAAAGAGATGGATAACTAGAGCTGTTGTAAATGTTGTAACCCTGGGTTATTCATCTGTCTGAACTACCACATGGTACCTAAACTGCAGTTTTTTCTCCAAAGGGTTTTGCCAGATACGTTAGCTCTGGCCTGAGCCAGATGAATTGCCTCTTATTATTAGAAATCATCTCTTCCTATGTGCCAGGATTAACATGAGATTACTACTTCCTCCTACTCTGTGTTCCTTTTTGGAGTAGGTGTAATACATTTGCCTTATTTCAGCAAACGTTCTTGCTCACAGAGGGCTACTAGTAGGATAAGAAGGATAAAGAAGTACAAGGCTGGTTATGTTGCTTTTTGCTTTAGGAAATAGGTCCAGATCATTGTGTAGCAGTATGTGGTTAATTTCTAAATCATGTGGGAAGAGGGAAGTGTCAGGGTGAGTACTTTGAGATGAAAAACTTGCTGGTTTGGGAAGGGCAGAAGTTTGGAAAAGAGGAACAGACTTTCCTGAATCAGAAGCAGAAGGAAAATGACACTTATTTCACCAGACCAGCCCCTCTCCACCCATCTGCACCATGTATGATGCTTAGCAGGTAGTGTGCTGTCTTACTATAAGCTTTGCATATAGCTTTGAGGGGACGCTTCCATCTGGCTATGGGAAATGTCTTCGAGCCTTGCCTTGAAGCCAGTGATTAATTAGAGATCTGTAGTCCCAACCTTAGTATTCATAGCGAGGGAAGTTTGACTGATTATTGCCTCTGTGGAGTTCTTTTTTAAAAAAAAGCATATTTGAATATTTCTGAGTATTGTAGGACACAGCTTCATACTGCTATGCTTACTCAGTGGTGGGCTGGGTTTTACTGGGGTTGAGTTAGTTTTCTCCCCAGGAGCTTGTGTGGTGCTGTGCTTTAGATCTGACCAGAACAGTGCTGTTAATGCACCGGGATTTTAGTGATGGGTAAGCGGTGGTTGCACAGCACCAAGCCTGTTCCTATTTCTCACTGCCCTCCCCTGTGATTAGGCTGGGGGTATGCAGAGTTTTTCTGGGGGAAACAGCTGGAGCACCTGACCCAGACTGACCACAGGGTATTCCACACCATGTAATGCCACTGTTAGAAATAAAGCTGGGGGAAGGTATTTTCCAAATTATCCTGGGAGCAAGGGTCTAGAAAATCTCCTGCATCTTTGATCTTGGTTCCTGCTGATGGAATAGAAGTAAAGAATAGAAGCATTTTTAATTTATTATTCTACTGATGGCATCTGCTTCCTTGTTAATGGATCAACAATGTGTCATCAGAATTTTGATCCTGACCTCACAGCTTTATGCTTTACTTCTGGAATAGACCTATGAAAATTGATGTTTGGAGTTGTAACAATCCTAAGTTGCTTCAAGGTACTATCTCTGTCTCACTGTGCACCTTAAGTACATCCTTTTGACACAAGTTCAGGTTTCCTTCAGATCTAGTCAGTTGTGTGTGATAACCTCAGGCTCATATTAAGCAATTAACCAGTGGACCAGCAATGATCTGTTGTCTGGTGGAGCCAGGCTGTAAATGAAGCTCAAATGCAGGATTGATAAGTTTGGGGATGTTGAATGATTTGCTGAGCTGGTGTTACTTGTTTGAATGGTTCTGGGTGCTGAGCTGTGGCTTTTACCTTCCCTTTCTGCTCAGGGTGCTGCATGCATGAGTAGTTCTTGATGACTGATGAAATTCAAGCCTTTGGACTTCTGTCAGGATGGCTACTTTAAAGGGGTCTGAGTTTTCCAGCCTGAAATATGCCTGTTTCTGTGATGTGAACCATACACAGCAACACCGAGAGGCAGTTGCCACAATTGCTCCTCAACCTGTCTCAATTACTATGTCACTGAACCTTTTTGGAAAAAAAAAACCACAATAAAACAACAAACACAGCAGTCTTCCTGTATAGTATGTGTTTTGTTTGCAACAAAAGAAAGGGGTTTAAATTTGGACTTGGTTCCTTTTCCCATCCTATTTTCTCTTCCTACTTCAGATGTGGGGTTCTACCTTCTTTGCTTCCCAATGACAGGTTGAGAGACTGTCTTGGATTGGGTAAGAATTTGGAAATAAGGCACCTCTCAGCCAGTTTACTCCCTGCCACCCTCTGCTCACCAAGGCTGAAGGCACCAGGAACTTCAGAGCTAGCCCCCATGTTTCTCCCCAGTTCTTATATCAGGGCCACGACCTCCAGAAAGAGGACTGGGAGATCATCTGTTAGCTCTAAACATTTGTGGTGGTAATACAACTTTAGCAGTGAAACTTTTTTGCTGGGTGACTTGTTCAATAATATATTTTGATTCCCCCCCCCACTGATTTGGGGGGAAGGCGTTCATTGATATTTTTTTTTTGGATGTTCTGGTCAGACCACCTCCTAGTGTGGGTTTTATCTTCTGATTCCAGGTAATTGAAGACATCGAGTACCTGAAGTTTGACAAGGGGCCATGGTTGGAGCAGGATGATGTTTCTTTCCATCATTTGAGACTTTAGTAAGTATGATGCCTTCCAGTAACTAGACATTACTTGGCATTAGATCTCAGGGAAAATGTTTAAAGCCTTGAGTTTTTCAAAGTACATTTATATTTGCATCCTGACTTGATATTTTTTATTTGTCAGAAGGTAGCTGTGATGTCAGGCCTTTGTAATGTTTTGGCACTGTAGCATGATGTGGCATTTTGCTGCTGCTGTTAATGCATTAGACAAGAGACTCCTGACCAATAGATCCCATCCCATTAATGAAGCACAAGAATGTTCCAGGCATTTCCCAAGTGCTGTGATCTGTGGCCCTTAGGAAGGTATTTTAAGAACCTTTCTGTTCCTGCGTGATCCCAGAAAAGCATTTAGTTTTAAAACAGTATTTATGGAGTTGGTGTGGTGGTTTTGCTGCTGTCCTGGCAGCATGACATCCTTCAAGCCTATTGAAAGAGCTTATAGCAAGATTTATATGTGCTGCTGTTTACATTAACTGTGGTTAGAGTTGCTTTCTAAAACTAGTTTCTTATGTTGTGGGCTTTTAACTATCTTGTCAGCAGTCAGGAAGCTGGCTGAACACAGTGTAGTTTCAGTTTGAAACCATTGTCCCTTGTCCTGCCACTATAGGTACTGGTAAAAAGGCTTTCTGTTGTCTGTCTTAATGTTACAGACTATTCTCCTGGTAAAGTGCTATAGGAACATTAAATTCAGAGTTCATGTGAAGAAGGCACTTTTCTGTGCTGTTGCTTCAAATACCTCCTAAAACTGGAGATAATGGTCCTTTTCTATGGCCCTTCTATCAAGGGCTGAAGATAGATGACAGTGCTGGGTGGTGTCTGAGAGAAACAAGTTATTATTCAAATGTCCTTTAGGAGGAGGTTTCTGTGTGTAGCAATTAATTTACAGCATCTGGTGACTTAGACCCTGCAAAACTATCAAAATCAGTTTTCTTTTGAAAGGGAAAATACAGTTAAGCTGCTTGTTTTCCTATAGCTTCACACTAGTACAAGTATTAAGAGTGATTAATTATGGAGTATAGGAGGGAGTTAGAGGAAAGCATACAGTTAAAAGAATGGTGTATTGAGGTATTGTGTTAAAATTATATGCAGCTGTAGAAGGGAATAAGTTGCATTTGTTAAGGACTTGATTTGTCATTGAACCCTGGTGGAGGGTGAGAGGGTCTCCTGGTACAGGTACCTGGTACCCTTGGCATTTTAGATAATACCAAATTATTTCTTCTGTTGGCAATGTGACTGTTTTAAGATCTCTGCAACAAATTACCAGTTTGAATGTTCTTACAGTTTGTATTTAGCTGTTTCCCCTTGTCTTCAGAATGGTTTTGGCAAGATACTGTTCGTTTGGGCATCTGATGAATGTTCGTGATGGTTGTTTTGAGTCTTTGATGCTGGGCTATTAGGGCATTGGTCAATTGTCACAATGGATCCTGCACGATTTTTGTGCTCGTGCCTTGCTAAGCTGGATGAGGAGATTGTGGGTAGTATGTTGGGCAGCCTGGGAAAAGCAGCTTTTAAATTTTTTTAATTAAAATCTGTAGGTTTGGACAATTTTTTATGTTAACTCTAGAAGTGCAAGACAAGGAGTTTTCTGTCACAGCTTGCACAGACTTCCCTCCTGAAAACTTGTCAGGCCCAGTGCTAGAGAAGGGACGAGTGTGTAAGGACCAAATAAACACTGTAGGGACTCTTCTGCAAGCCTTCAGGATTGGAGCTGCACAGCATCAAATGCCAGGCTCAGGTGCTAGTTCACGAATGTTAAAGCTGCTTTCCTCGCTGTTTCTGTGCCCAAGTAGAAAAATGCTTGTGGTACCTGGTCTTCCACAGGTTGGCAGTTGTCCCCTGCCTGTAGTAATATTTCCTTTCAGAAAGAGGTTGGTTGTTTTTAAGCATGTTCCTGGTGGGCTGCCTGTTTCATGTGCTGGCACATGCTGCCCTCTTGTGGGTGTTTTTGTAAGGCTGCTGCAGGTATTTGGCCTTTTTCCAGCTGCAATTGCTTCCTTTGCTGACCTCTCAGCATTTTGCCCTTATCCTGACTTTGACCAATTCATCTCTGATGCTGTTGGAGGGCAGCACACTCTGATAGGGGGCTGTGGTGGTGTGGTCTGGACCGTTCTAGGCTGTTGGCAGTTTTACCTGTTCAACCTTGAGCTTGTGCCAGCATGTCTGGGAAAGGGGATTGATGGGTAGGAAAACATTCACGGCACTTATGTGGAGATTTTTGCTATGAGGATGGTGAGATGCTGGCCTAGGCTGCCCAGAGGTGGTAGAAGCCCCATCCATGGAAGCCTTCCAGACTGGGTTGGAAGGTGCTTTGAGCAACCTGGTCTGGTGGGAGGTGTTCCGGCCTGAGGCAGAGGATTTGGAACTAGATTATTTTTAAGGTCCCTTCCAACCCAAACCAGTCTGATTCTACATAGGGTCTATTTCCCAGAAACCCCAGCAAGGCTTCTGACTGCCTTGGTGATGTAAATGAGTAATCAAACCAGTGAGGTGCACCCACATAAAATTAGTTGCATAATGATACCTTTTGTCTCCTTGCCTTGCCCTTGAGTCCTCTCTACTTTGCCCTAATAGAGTAGTGTGGTTGTGGTACTGAGGCATGTCTCACTAAAAGGTTAAAAGTGTGTATATAGTTGTCTGTCAGGAAACTACTGGAGAGGGTCTACTGAGGCTATGAAGATGCTGAGGGGACTGGAGCATCTCTGTGATGAGGAAAGGCTGAAAGCCCTGGGGCTCTGGAGCAGAGAAGAGTCAGAGGGGATCTAATCAATAGCTAAAGGGTAGGGGTCAAGAGGATGGGGCCAGAGTCTTCTTAGCAGTGTCTAGTAGCAGGACGGGGCAATGGGAACAAAGTGGAGCCCAGGAGCTTCCACCTGAACTTGAGGGAAAAACTCTTCCTGTGAAGCTGCCCAGAGTGGTTCCAGAGTCTTTCTCTGGAGAGATTCTAGACCTTCCTTGACATGATCCTGGACAACCTGATCTGTGTGACCTTCCTGGAGCTGGGGGGGGGTGGGGTGGGGGTGGGACTTGGATTATTTCCAGAGGTCCCTTCCAACCCTCACCATTCTATGATTCTCTAAGCTGGAGGGATCTCCCAGGGGATCTGCTTCACAGGCTTCCCTCCTCTCCCCATGCTGAGTCCAACACAAACCATTCTGTTGGCTTTTTAAAATAAGATTTCAAGGGGTTCCTGTGTTGACATGTCAGTGTCTGAAGCATGGTTTTATCTGTGCCATTCCCAGTGAAATCTTGTGACTGTCTATACCTGCATTGCAAAATACATAATGTTTTGGAATGAGGAGCTGGTGTTTGTGTAATGCTGCATGTGTTAGTTTACCAGCTCCTGGGGGACAGCTTACTGCAGTTGATTTGTTTCATCAGACAAGTCCATGGTTAAATCTGTTACCTCCACAAGGTTCTTCAGAATTTGCTAGAGCAGAACGTATTCTGTACGGGCAAATGTTTGGCTATTTTAAGCCACCACTAATTTATTAAAGAAAAAAGATATTGGCATTTTTTTAACTGGATGAAAAAAGGATCTATTTCCATTGGGAAGCAATCTAGCCATTAAATATTTTGCTGCTCTCCTCTGTTCAATTTTATGCATTAAAAAAATCTCTAGTATGCCACAAACCCTGTCTAGTAAATTCTTCGGTATTGTGTTTGATGGGACATCAGATGTAAGTTTTTTAAGGTGGTTACTTAAGGACCTTGTGTGTGAAGTAATTTTTAAGTTCTCTTTAACATTTGTTTAGCTTCCTGGAGCCATTGCTAACCCCAGAGCTTGGCTCCTATGTTTTTCTGTGCATTTTGCTTTGGTTAAGTGAAGTTGTGACAAGGAAGCATGGGAGTGAGTGGGGGAGAGAGCAACCCCCCCAATGCAATCGAGCATGCTTAGAGAAAGGAAGAATTGTCCATGTTTGAATGTCTGTCTTGGCTGATTTCAAATAGCAGTTCTACAAGCGCTTGCAAGAGGTGTATTGGACTTGTTCTTGAAATTGTTTTGTCATGGAGACTGCAAAAATCTCAGACCATTCACTGTAAATCTTCTGACACTCCTAAAACCTGTTTCCTTTAGCACCTTATTCCTGTCTTGCTGCAGTTAAAGCAGCTCTTTGTAATTTCCTTTTTGCAGTGGCTTTTCATAGACTTGAAAAGCTGTTGTTGGACTTCTCACCTTCTCTTGCAGACCTTTTTGTGGAAAGCTCTTTCTTGGTGTTCATGGGGAGTGTTTGTTCACCTAAGGAGTGACCATGATTCACTTTGGGCATGGCTTACTTGTTCTGCCTGACCCAGTGGTGGAGTCATGAGTCCCTTTGGCAGAATGAGGTCTGTACCTCATTGCCCTGCCTTTGCTAAGTTCTGGAGAAAATGGGCAAGGAGGGAATGACAAAGACAGATGGAGTAGGGCAGGCTATGGATGTCCTCCTATGTGCCTGTTGAATGAGTGTGGAAGCAGAGGAGCTCAAGACTGTTAAGAGCTGGATGTAGGATCCATCTCTTCCACCCAGCTCTGTGCCCATGGCATGAGTCAGGAGCATTTCTGCTTTCACGTGCTCTTGCAAGCATGGGCAACAACCATGAGCATCTCATGCTTGCTGGCGCTCTCGCAAGTGGTGTACCCTACCCATGGGAAGTGGGGATGCTGACCACAGCTGGGGCTGAAAGCCTTGGCTGAGGCAAATAGGGTGTGAAGAGCAGAGGAATGAATCAGACTGGTTTGCGTATGAAAGGACCTTTAAAGGTTATGAACAGAGACATCTGCAACTACAGCAGGTTGGTCAGAATCCATCCAACCTCACTTGAAAGATTTCCAGGGATGGGACTTCCACTGCCTCTCTGGGCAACCTGGGCCTGTGTCAAATTTCTTCCTTCTATGTAATCTAAATCTCTCCCTTTCAAGTTTAAAACCATCACCCTTTTTCCTGTTGCAACAGGTCCTGCAAAAAAGTCTGTCCCATCTTTCTTATAGGTCCCCTTTAAAAACTGAAAGGCCACCCACTTGCTCACATTCAGATGTGAAACACAATAATCAGTCGTTGGTGAGAAGCTGTTTTCAATGTGTGCGATAATCTGGTTTCCAGTGGGCTCTAACTGCTATTTCTCAACTTACACCTATGTATAAGTGCAGAACTTAACCTGATATGCTGTTGTGTTGCTGACTCTAAGCTTCTTAGGTGAGTAAATGCTTTTAGGTAGGAAGTGTGGTTTCCTAATACTATGTATTGTCAAGTCATGTTTTGTGACTTTGCCAAGATCAGTTATTGAAGAATCATGGCTCAGCCTGTCTACTGGGTCTTTTATTTGGTTGACTGGTTTATTTCCTTTACCTTGCGCTTCTAGCAAATACATTCATTGCCATGCCTTTAATCCTGGGTTCAGTTTTGGGCCCCTCACTTCAAGGACATTGAGGGGCTGGAGTGTGTCCAGAAAGGGCAGCAAAGCTGGGGAAGGGTCTAGAGCACAAGTGGAGGAGCTGAGGGTTCTGGGGCTGTTGAGCCTGGAGAAAAGGAGGTGCAGGGGAGACTTCTTGCTCTTGGCAGCTCCCTGAAAGGAGGTTGGAGCCAGGTGGGGGTTGGTTTTCTCTCCTGAGGACCAAGTGATAGTAGAAGAGGAAATGGCCTCAAGTGCCAAGGGAGGTTTAGGTTGGACATTAGGAAAGATGTCTTCCCCAAAACGGTTGTCAGTGCCTGTCCCAGGCTGCCTAGGGCAGTGGTGGAGTCCCCATCCCTGGAGGGGTTTCAAAGCCATGTAGATGTGGTATTGAGGGCCATGGTTTAGTAGTGACCTGGAAGTGCTGGTTTTATGGTTGGACTCAATGATCTTAAAGGTCTTTTCCAACCAGAACAATTCTGTGATTCTGTAGGACTTTCTTATGTTAATTGTGGTATAGAATCTTGGGACTTGGCTTTTATTTTCCACCTATCTATAACATAAAGTTACTTGTGAGTAATGCTACTGCAATATTAGGACCATGCAGTCATTTATGCTTGAAATGTCACATGATCTTATGGGTAGGTAAAGCACACCCTGGGAAGCTGTGCTCCTGCAGGGTGAGAGCTGCTCTGAGAAAATATGGTTACATGCCAGAAAGTAATAAATAGTGATAATTTTCTGATGGGGGAGAGAGAAAACTAAGGAAACATAAAAGGTGCCCTTAAATGCTTCTTGCTGAGCAGTAAATTAGTTCTGGCAAGTGACTGTGGTTTTGTGGTTAAAGCCATTGTTGTGGCAGGTGTCTTTGGGTGGTGCTTTTAGTTAATATTTAAAGTTATTTCATAAGATGCAGAGCTGAAGCTGGAGAAGCTGTCTTTGGTACTGTTTTGTTTTCATTTTTTTTTGTTTTGCAGTGCTTTCTTCGGAGGGGGTGGTTGAGAGAGTGAAGAATTTAAGAGCTGAAGGTTTTCCATCTTGGCCACTAAGTAAATTGTGCCTGGGAAATCATGGAAGGATAGAACCGTTTGAGTTGGAAGTAACCTTAAAGATTATCTAGTTCCAGCCCTCCTGCCATGGGCAGAGAATTGTCCTCTACAATTGACATTTGGCTGAGATACATGGAGTGGATTAACTGCAGACTGGCTGAGTAGTGAACTCACTTTGTGTGTCAAGTTGTACTTCACGTATGCCTGGACAAATGTTACCTGCTTTCTACAGATTTGCAAGGTCCAGATCATCTGCTACTTGGCAGAGAGCAGACTCTCCCATTTTTGTGGGAAGAAGGGACACAGATGTTTAGTTACTGACAGATAGGTGGATCTTCCACAGCCTGTGCTGTTAAGTCTGAGATCTTCAAGGTCTTTAATCACTGCCTGCACATGGTCCTGTTCAGTTCAAGACTCTTAGCTTGCTGTCTTCACCACCACTTGCCTCTGCTCTCTGCCCAGTTGAAATGCAGATTAAAGGTCATAGTGTCAGTGTGGTTGCTGGACAGACTGTACTTAAGGAATGAAGAGCTGCTTTCTCCTGGACTCTGTTTATTTTAGTTCCAGGTTAATTAGCAGTGGGTAATAACTTTAAATAGAATGGACTTGAACCCAGGAGCTTCCATCTGAACATGAGGCAAAGCTGCTTTGCTGTGAGGGTGCCAGAGTCTGGCCCAGGCTGCCCAGAGAGGTTGTGGAGTCTCCTCTGAAGATATTCCAAACCTGCCTGGACAATGTGATCCTGGGCAGCCTGCTCTGGGTGACCCTGCCGGAGCAGGGGTGTTAGACTACATGGTATCTAGAGGTCCCTTCCAACCACCACTGTTCTGGGATCCTGTAATAGAACTGATTCCTTCTCAGCAGAACCCTAAGAAAGGGAGCTTTTCAGATGCAAAGTTGTCCTTCCTGAATTATGTTGATTCAGAAATACAATTGGTTGCATCATCAGATCACTGTTTTGGGCAAGCTCTTCCATCCCAGCTTGGTTATTCCAAGGTGTCCTGTAGTATGAAGGCTGGGAGCTGCTCCGGGAGGGCCAGTGCTAACATGTCATGAAAAGAGCTCTTGCTGTGTTGGTAAGGAGGCAAAGGAAGGCTTACTTTCCTGGCTAGCAGTATCTATAATACACATTTAATGTATGTGGAGATAATGTGGTAGTTTATAGGAAGCATATTTAGTGTTCATCTTGGTCTTGTAAAAGGGAATTTATTCTTAACTCTTCTGATCTCAACTTTTACTTGATAATTGTATTTCCTTGCTAATTTGTCTGTAATAGGATAAATTGCAGTGTGAGTGTCAGGATGCATCGGCAGATTAGTTCACTTGTTGAAACTGTTCAGTGCTGTGATGTAATGTCCCAAAATTTGTGATTTGGGGGGGGGGGGGGCTCAAATACGATTAACTTCACTCAGGGGATATGCTTTATATATATGAAATACTTGCAAAGAAATTAAATTCGCTGGAAACAGCACAGTGTGCAGAGTTTCAAATGTGTTTAGAATATGGTTGCTGTTGACTGCAATGGATGTATTTTTCCCCAGCTACACATAGGTGGCACTGTTGGTCTATGCATAATACCAGTATGCAGAAGGTGGCTTTCTAGCAGTTTCCCAGACATTTGACATTGGGGGTGTTTGAAAGTGCTGGTGCCGTGCAGTGTGGATTTCTGGTGAATCCTGGTATCTGTGATTACAGCTGCTACAGCAGACTTCCCCAGCTACTCCCAGGCAGGATGCTGGATGCACTGCCTGCTTCCAAACCCAGTGATTGATCCATTTAGGATGGGAATTTGAGGAAGAGCAGCACTTTTAATCCTTGTGAAGGGTTTGTTTGTGAAAACTAATTGAAGAGGAGGTGATCAAATGAAGTTGGTATAGCAAGATAATGTCTGGTTCAATAAAACCACTGGGTTTGCCTTGCTTATATAGGAAAGCAAAAAGCTGAAGGTGCCTTATGGAGAAAGCTCCTGGGAATGATAGAGCATCTGTGGGGAGGAATAAATCTGGGGGAGGGAATGGAGAAGCAGGGAGAAGTTGGAGCAGAAGCAAACTGGAGGCAGGGAATGAAAACACAGTAGCTGTGTGAGGAAAAGGACTTATGTATTCACCATGACTGGGAAAGAGCCAAAACCTGGGGTTATATTATTTGAGAGGTAGTTCTTTAAATATTTGGTTGAACTCAGAATTGATGTTGCTGTCACTGGGGCAGAATGTGGGCTAATGGCTTCTTTGTCTGTCTTTTCCTTCTTCCTTTCCCCTCAGTGTTCAGGACAAAGATGGAGTGCTGGATCCTGCAGCCATCCCTCGCTTCATTCCAGAAATCACAATTGGAGGCACTGAATATGACAAAATCTATTATGAGTATCGCTCGGTAAGTAACACTGGGAAGGGAGCAGTTGTGTCATAGCTAGGAGACCATCATTGCCAAGGTGTAAACACATTCTGGACTGTTCTGTGCACATTCTGGGTGTCAATCTCATGCATGTTTCTAAGAGTAAGTGGTGGGTTTTGTCCAGATCCCCACCTTTTCTGAAGTCTGGCTTCCCTGTGAGAGGACTAATGAAGCAAGTGGTTTGTGTTGTAAGCTGATTTTCTTTTTTTGATCTTTAGATGTGGACTAAAGGATAAGTGGTTTTCATTTGTTTTTGTTCTTCCTGCTCTGATCAGTCTGACCTCTGAAATCTAAAATAATCCTTTGAGTTAAACAAGAAAATTGGAAACCCATAGCGATGCCTAAAGAAGACTGCTTATAAAATGCTGAGGGAAGGGGATGTTTTTTCTGGAGTAGGCTGAGGAGGTACGAATGCTACATTGCTTCTCAAAAACTGTTGTTGCTTTAAATAGTGTGTGCCTGTATGTGGGCACACATCCAAAGCCTGTTGTGGCCCAGCACTCTCTTACACCTCATGCAGGCTCCCACACAATGTTTTAATTAGCTGCTTGCCTTTCTGGTTCTGGAGACAATGGCTTCCAATTGACTTTGTGCATTGCCCTATTGCTTTTGGTTATTCAGCTGCTGTGGGTTCCTCTCGCACCACGTGGTGTTTTCCTAAGGCCTGGGTATTACAAATTGTCATCAGAGAAATTGTGGAACTGATGACAGTTAATACTGACTGGATAATCTGAAGCTTCAAGTGATGGTGTATTTTCAAATTGGGTTGAAATCTTCACTGCTGCTGTTTTCAAGCAATCAATCAAAATGGTTTTGGTTAGAATGGACCACAAACATCACCTGGATCCAGCCCCCCTGCTGTGGCAGGGATGTTTTCAACTAAATCAGGGTTGCTCAAAACCCTGCCCAGCCTGGTCTTGAACACTTCCAGGGATGGCACACTCCCACCTTTCTGGGCAACCTGTTTCACTGAAGATGAAGGAAGGTCTATATAAGTTGTTGTAAACCATGATTTTTATAGTGAAAACACTATCATTCTTCTGTTCCTCTTACTATACAGTCTCTTCCTGAAATTAAAATGTAAGATACAGGCTTCTGGACTTGTTTGGAAACTCTGCATTACCTATGTTCTCTGAATAGTCAGTTTCAAAATCTGATTATTCATTGTAATTCATTCCTCCTCAGCTAACTAGGCAGTGGAGAGGCTTCTGGATTTGTGGTGTTCTGTGTTGAGATGTAGCCTTTCCAGCTTGTAAAGGGTGCTAAAGCAGCGGAACGTATCTTGCTACTCCTAGAGGTTGTCTAATATGTTTGAAAACAGCCTGGTCCATCTGAGAAATTCCTATCAGAATTATGGACTTCTTGGTATCACATTTAAGTCCTGAACTTCAAGCTCAGACTAAGGATTTTTGGAGACCTTCACTCCAAGAGATGTCTATGCATGTGCAGCCCATATTTCAGAAGGATCTGCTGTATAAGTTGCCACCAGCATTCAACATCCATCTGTACTTGTGTCTTTCTTCCCAAAGATGATAGGGTTTTTTGGCTGATATGTCGCTTTGCAGCAGAGCTGGGAATTACTGAGGCTGCCTGACACACAGCTAGATATGACCTCAGTGCTGCATGCTGAGAACCAGGGTAATACTTCTGAAAGGCTTTTTTTTTCTTTTCCTCTCTAGCTGTACACCAGCACATTTCTCTTTGTGCTGGCAAGAAACTGAGTGCCCTGGCTCATCAAATAGCAGGCTTCCAGGAAAAAATTATGACTTGCCTTGCAGATGTAGGAAAGGGATGCTTAGAGTAGGAATCTGTATACCTGGGAGGAAAGCTGAGCTCTTGGATGGCTCTGCTTGATGCCAGGGAGTTGACAAGAAGCTGAGCACTAGTAGTGTTTAAAAAAAAAAAAACTTGCAACAAACACTGCCAAAGTATAATCACCCTTCTGCAGGCATGTTTTTAGGCCCTGATTCAGTAAAGTACTGTGGAAAGAGATAATGTCCTTTGGAATAAGGAGGAGTTGTACATTTCATGTAGCACTCTGTTAAATTCAGGCAGTACTAGTTCCTTTTTGACCCCCCTTCTGAATGCTTAGCTATGTGTAATTCCTCAGGGATGAGGGGGTCAGTGGGGATGGTCCACAAAGCAAAAGATGCTGAATTTTCCTATTTCCTGTAAATTACTAGAAGGGAAGGGAAGCACAAAGTCAGCCCCATGTGCTCTTTTATGTTCTAAGAATTCAATTCTTGGAGTCAAAACTAGGAAGATCTGTTTTCCCCTCCAACTTTGTTTAGCAAATGGTATGGATTTCTTGATTAGACATGGCTTATACATATACAGAGGTAATACATCATGAGACCAGCCAGTGCAGGCAGAAAAAGCAGATGACCTTCTAGACATGTAAATCTTGGCCATGATGTTGCTGGGTCTGATGAGAGGGAATCATAAGAGCTTGTCTGTGACTGTCTGTGAAGGGATAGCTACATCTGGACTACCACTTTTGCATTGAAAGAGAGATAAAGACTTTAGTCTGACATGACCTGTAAGTAAAGACTTAATGATGGTATAATTACAGAACTTTAACTTTTCCTTGTGGGAAATCCATACTTTTAAAGTTAGTGTAATGATGTTTACCACATAAATGCAATGACTTGCATAGGGGATTTTTTTTTCCTCAGCAGTCCTTTAACTAGTTGTAGATCCTTGCTCATACCAGTAGGCTGTGGACTGCTGTGCTTTTCAGAGCTGTGTGCACAATTCATGCTGCCTAATAATGGTGGGTTTTGGGAATTTGGAAATTCCAGGCTGGGTTTTGTTCAAAATATTCATTAGTCAGAAACAGGTGAGGAGGAGGAAGAAAACTTCAGAGTCTGAGTTTTTAGTCTGTGTGCTCTTCTGCAAAATAATGAAGTAGCCACATATGTGTCTGAATACTAGAATCTCACTTAATGTATATCCTCTAAACTTCTGTAAACATTCTTTTCATGTGTGAGGAGGTGGTTTTCTGCCTCCTTGTCTTACCATAAAGTCATCTGGCAGGGTTCAGCTGTTCTGTTCAGGCATTTCTAAACTTCTAAAGATGCTTTTCTGGCAAGGGAAAAGTAACCTTTTAGTCAGGTTCTGCAGATCAGAGATAAGCATGTTCATTCTTCAGTGAAGCAACATTTTATTTAGGAACTGTCAGACTAGTAAAGACTTGACTACCCTCTTTTTTTTTTCCTAACAACTGCTGTATCTCTCTGCTTCTTTCCAACTGTGTGCAGTCCCCACAGATAATGCTCCCAACTCCATGTGTGCCCTGTGAAGCTGGAGCACTTAGGCAGATGTGTTTGCAGAGAAGATGAAAACAAATGGTTCTGTTTAATGGAATCAGTGTACTTAAATAATGTGCTTATGTACTTCACACTCCCAAATGCTGTTGGCACGTCCTGCTGATTCTCCTAGGGGTAGTGAAAAAAGGCTTCTTTTACGTGCATGCTCTTTTCTGTATACATAAAAGTGCAGCTGTCTGAAATTCACATTCAAGTCATTGCTGATGTCTTTCTCTGAAAACAAAGCTGGATAACTTCAAAATAGTCTTTGCTACCTCTTCCTTCATTGCAGATCATAAGGAAATGATCAACATTTCATTTATATAAACTTTGTTCTTAAATACAAAAAAAATTGTGGTCTTGCTTATCACAGGAGCCTGGAGTCCAGTGCTTGCTGGTGTTTACTTGGGCACTGGATTGGAGAATTCTTTCACTAGAGCAGACGAAAGCAAAATTGTTAAAACCGAATCTCCTTTCTTTCTTCATCATCCCCAACAGAAAGCATTTTTGCCAGCTTGCTCACCCTGACCCTGGCTCATGTAACCCAGCTCCTCAGTTTGTCCAACAGCTGCCCCAATGTCTTTAAACACCAGTCTAAGAAATCCTAAAGGAGAAAAGAACTATTTTTGCTCCTATGTGGCTAAAATCTAGCTTGCATTTCCTGCTCTAGGATTTCTGGGGTGTTTTTCCCCCACCCTTTCTCCAGAGGGGTGAGATTATGCAGTAGGAGTAGTATCCTATCCTTTCTAGAGTTTGCTGGTGAGTGTATTACAGAAAGTGACCAAATGCTTGGGCACACAGATTCTTCTTCAGACAAGACAGGCCTAGGCACCCAGAAGTCCCTTTTGTGCTAGGACAAATCCCATATCAGAATGTTGTATCTTTTGTTAGCTTAAGACAACTGGGAAAAGGAAGTCAGAGATCTGTATCTTACCCTTGAAGCAGACAATGCATGATGAATTCTTTGAAAAATGTTTTCCACACTCTTGACTTACTTTTAAAGATACTTCCTATCCCAGTAGGACCTCTGGCTCTGAGTGTATGTTGCCTGTGTGTAGGGCTTTCTTAGACCAGTTCTAGTAGTCATCTTTC
The DNA here is from genome assembly GCA_024605025.1 of Megaceryle maxima. Classification (NCBI taxonomy): domain Eukaryota; kingdom Metazoa; phylum Chordata; class Aves; order Coraciiformes; family Cerylidae; genus Megaceryle; species Megaceryle maxima. Next base: position 56,350 of record JANHGN010010873.1, read on the forward strand.
AATCTGAATTGTCCTTTTGCTCTTGCTGTGAAATGAGCCACATGCTTCCCTTCCTTTTTTCACCCTCTTACTGCTTTTCACCGCTGTGCACTGGCTGTTTGCTGATACTGGCATGCTACAGCTTCCATTCCTTGACTTTTTTCCTTGATGGTTCTTGTCATCCTCCGAATCTGATTGTGTGATGTCTTTCTGCAGTGATACAAACTTTGCGCATGTGCTGTACTCGCCACGTGAGGAAAGCAGAGGCTTACTTGGCAACAGTAATGGTTCTGCTTTGTCCATCCTTGCAGTGCAGCTCCATATTAAGCAGACAAAATGAGTGGCTCAGATTTTTCTGCCTAACATTTATTTGCTTTTTTGATGAGTTAAATATGCCACTTGAAAGGTAAGATAAGGCTCTATTTTATTTTCCCTGCCCTTTTCCCTTGGTGGAAGACTGTTTTGAAATATGAGGGGCCAGTTCCTCTTGTCCTGTCACTTGTTCCTTGGAACAAGAGACTGACACTACCTGGCTCCTGAGAAGGTCTCCCCTGAGCCTCTTGCTCCAGGCTGAAAAACGCCAGGTCCCTCAGCTGCTTCTCACAAGACTTGTGCTCTAGACCCTTCACCAGCTTTGTTGCCCTTCTCTGGACATGCTTCAACCCCTCAAAGCCCTTCTCAGAGTGAGTGGCTAAAAACTGAACCCAGGATTTGAGGTGCAGCTTTCCCAGTGCTAGGTAGAAGGGATCCCTGCCCTAGACCTGCTGGCCATACTATTTCTGATAGAAGTCAGGATGCTGGTGGCTGCCTTGGCCACCTGGGCAGATGCTGGCTTATTTTCAGATGGCTGTTGACCAACCCCCCCAGTCCTTTTCCATTGTGCAGTTTCCAGTCACTCTGCCTCAAGCCTGGAGCATTACAGTGGGTAGTTGTGACCCAAGTGCAGGACCCTGTGCAGGGTTGCTGGGGTTATGTGAATACTGAAGCAGTGGAAGGGAAGTAGCAGCAGCATGTGACTGGGGTGGGATGGCTGCATTTCTACAGCAACTGCACCAGTTCAGCTGCCTTGTCTTTGTATCCTGCTCCTCATTTTCTTCCCTTCTGTCTGAGGACCTGGGAGTATGGGGCTGTCAGTCCCCTAAACACTTGCATAGCAGCAGTTGGAGGACAGGTGATAGGTTGTAAGAGGGGAGTCCCATGTTTTTCCCCTAGGCCTTGTGTTATCCTCTTTTACAAGGATACAGCCTTAGGAGGGGAAATCCTCAAGTGTGCAAGGTCTGCTTTGCTTCCACTTATTTAGGTAGTTACAGAAATAGCTGTAACACAGCAAGCTTTGGAGAGACTGAGAGGTGAGCCTGCAACATTAGTCAACTCTCAGCCTCAGAACCCCTGAAAACCCAAGAGTATTCTATGAATACATGCTTATAATGTGAATCATAGAATAGTAGGTGTTGGAAGGGACCTCTGGATATCATAGGATCTAACCCCCTTGCCAGTGTAGGAACACCTAGGGTATGCCACACAGGAACAGATCCAGGTAGGTATTCAAAGTCTCTAGAGAAGGAGACTCAGAAGGATCATAACTGAATATCATAACTAGTCCAAAATGGAGAACATGAAGGGAAGACTCTCCTTTTCTCCTGGTTTGCTGTGGACCACATTGCATGTGAAGCACAGCCCTGATGCTTCTTGGCAGCTGTGGTTGCAAGGGGCTGGAGATGATTGCTAGCAAACAGGGGGTTAGGAAGTCAGAGAATCATAGAATTGTTCTGGTTGGAAGACACCTTTAAGATCATTTGAGTCCAGCTGTTAACCCAGAACTGACAGGTCACTGCTAAACCATGTCCCTCAGCACCACATCTCTACAGCTTAGAAACTCCTTCAGGGATGGGGACTCCACCACTGCCCTCGGTAGTCTGGGATAGGTCTTGACAACCCATGTGGGGAAGAAGTTGTTCTTCATGTCCAGCCTGAATCTGCCCTGGCATGGCTTGAGTCCTTTAGCTTTCCTGACTTCTCTGAGGGTGCAGATGAGTGCACTCGTGCCTTACATAAGAATCCCCCATTTGAAATAGCCCGCACTACAAAAGAAATACTTGAACTTTCAGAAGCCAGACTCTGCACCACAACAGGGAGTGTTTGTGTCAAAATGATGCATTTAGGTTTAATGTGGTGATACTTTGTGGTGGGGTCCTCAACAACTTAGCCTTTGGCTGAGGATTTGGGGTTACAGGAGAAGCTCCAGGCTTCTTAAAAGACCCCTTTGACCAATTTTACCAGTATGAACAGAGGATGTTACTTGTGCATGCACATAAAGTACAACTATTGCATTAAGCCTTACTTAAGTCATGACTTGTCTTCTGTGGTAGTACTTGCCTTTGCCAAAGGAGGGAGGTTAGAATATCTCTCTTCTCCAGGTTTGTTACCATAGTGGCTGTCTGATACCATCTTCTTTCTCTCCTGACATTTTTTTTGTTTGATGAAGTTTTCATGTTTAGCATCAGGTCTTCCTTCCTAATTCTTATTTTAATGGAGGTGTTTGACAGCTGTAACGCACAGCCCTGTCTGCTCTTGATTCCAGGAATGAAAACACACACTTAATTAGGAAAGGCTTAATTGAAGTTTTCTTTTTGTTTTATCTCTGCAAAAGTATTTTTAGCCCTTTCTAAAGTAACAAGATCTTGCCTAGCTCAATATTAGTAAGACCAGAAGAACCTGAAGACCAACTTAGACCTGGCAATGACAAAGTTGTTCCTGAAGGTTACTTGGAAAGGGATGGGAATAGACATGGGATCTTCTCTTCCCACCAACCTGTTCCTCCTCTCTCACCCATCTTGTACATGCAGGGAGAGTGAGAGCAGCAGCTCTTTTGTTTTAGAAACACACAGCTTCTCCACCCTGCTTCCTTGCAAAATATCACAGGCAGTTGACAGGGACATCTATTCCAGATATATGGGAGGAAAGGAGCCTGAGACCTTGTAACTGTCTCAGATCTTGCTCTTGGTAGTTGTCTGTTTTGTTTTAGATGACAGACCATGTCTGTTCCAGGTGCTGGGTGCCTTTAAATCCAAAAGACAGTAAAATCCCACTGGCATTAAAATAATTCCTTTCCATCTTGACAGTCTGCCACTAAGCCCTATGAAAGCAAACACTTTTTTTGTGGGAGCACATCCTTTTTCTCCTAAACCTCTCTCAATCCCATGTGATCCCTGGGGTTGACCTCTAATAATTAAAAAAACCCCACAAAAAGCAGAACAAAACAAAAAAACCCAAAACAAA
>JANHGN010010874.1:0-14646 GCA_024605025.1 Megaceryle maxima
TAAGCAGAGGAGCAACTCGTTGTAGACTGTGAAGCTGTCTAGACACAAGCGGTGTGGTTCTACCCTGTCTTGCCAGGGTAATTAAACAATTTCTCTGGCATTAGGTGAGTATTCATGTAGGTTAAGAAAAATAGCACTAATACATTTATTAGACTTGAGCTTTTTATTTGCCTTGAGCTTTGTTAGATTTGAGACCAGATGGCATAAGACCTGAGCTTAATGAATCTTCCAGCTCACGTTTGCAGAAGCTTCACAGACAAGTAAGTTATTCTGCTTCTTCAGACATTGACTCTCTGGAGCTTTACCTCCACCCACCTATCATCTAATGGAAGGTCAGATGAGAAGGACCCACCATGCTCCTGTGCAGCATCATATGATGTCCAGAGCCATGTACATTATAGGGGGAGACACACACAGAGCTGTAACACACACCTTAGCTGAGCCACTGTCCCAGGTCTTTCATTGGAGGTACAAACCAGTCCATCCCAATACAGTGTTCTATGTGCCAATGTGCAAGCTGACCCCTGACTCCCCTTCAAAAAGGGATCAAGGAGCCTTCTCATAGGATGATACTGTTCATACAGCCAGTTCAATAGTCCCAAGCAAAGACACAGCTTGCAGTGTTTGTCTCAGAGATAGCAGTCATTTGCTAAGCTTAAAAACATGCCCAGTATTGAAAAATCTATTCTGAAGCAACTTCTCTTCAGAAGAACTACCTTCTCTGGGCATCCTACTGTTGCCTTATGCAAGCAAGGATGTTTTTTCCTGGCTGCAAGACTTTGGTGGTTGTAACTCCTTTCTTCAATGGAGTTTTTTCTCTTTTCACGAATTATTCAACCAGTTCCTTCTCCATTTCTTACCTCTTTTCATTTGGCTACATTTGTTTCCAGTGAGGAGAACTTGCCTTCATCTTGGACTATTACAATGGGTAAATATATTAACTATTTTTACTTACCTATCAGTCACCGGGTTGTGTAAACACAGTCATAATCTCAGTGGTTTTTATTCTTATTTTGTGTAGGACAAAGTGAAATATTAGTACATGTAGCATCCAAGGCTGCCACAGAATGTAAACCATACACCCCCAGTGAAGGGCATTAAATATTGAATGTGGTCTAATGGACAGGCTAGTCCAGGAGAGCATAGCCTATCTGGACAGTAAATGTGTAGCTGTATTTCTTTGACTGTACAGTACCATGACATTTCTAAGCAAGAGTTTCTTCAGATAAGAGAGTCACATCTCAGTGTCTGCTATTAGCTGCCTGCTAGAGCTAGCTACGTGTTGGGTGCATGCCATCTTAATCTGATGGGATCCAACATCTTTTTTTTCTTTTAACATTTTAAGAAGTTTACACTGTTTTGGGGGTGTTTAGTTTGGAGGGGGGGCAGGAGGCGCTTTTGTTTTGTCAGTGCTAAGAAAGATGTTTCCATCATGATGGGGTGAAGAATGAACACCTATTTTGCATTTTGGGGAGCACACCTATGGGTGGTCCAGGTTTATTAAGGGAGGACGGTTTCCCTCACAAACTGTAGAGGAAGGGTAACACCTAGTGGGAGTAAACCCACATTGCAATTAAGAAATGGAGAGGGCTCCGTATTGCCAGCATGACCCAAGATCCGTAATAAAGAGAAAACTACACTTTTAGATCACAAAAAGTAGACACAAACTGCTATATTAGTATATTCAGCTTCTTCGTGAGAAACTTCACAAATCAAGAACATATTTTATCCCTGTTCTGAGTTTAAAAAGTGGTGGTTAAAATTTTTTTTTTCAGTCTATATTGTGTGAAAAGTTATACTATTACTTAGAAAATTACTAATTAGATATGACTGAATCGTTTTAATTTTTAATACCGAATTCAGTGAAATATTTGTCTTCCTGAATAAAATCAACAAAATGAGTTAGTGATCTAAACTGTGCCAGAGGCTCAAATGCTCATTTAAGCTTCACAATCTTGCTTAGAGGATGCGGGAAGGAGTATGGTTAGCCCCACAGCAGATTTTATTGCATAAGAGTTGGGATCTCTTCACATTTGTGGGACTTATATGCTCTATAAAACGTGTGGTTCTGTAGATTTGACTTTGACAGTCAATGGATGGCTATTAGATGAAACCTTTCTCATTTCTGAATCATTGCTCAGGGTGAAATTATCAGTCTCAGTGTTACACTCAAGTGATACCAAGTAGTGATGCCAAAAACTTGAATTGTGAAAAGACAGAAGAAATCAACTCCTTCTGAAGAGAATTTTCTCGCTCTGCAAACTCAGTCTCATATACTGTATACAGCTAGAGAACACAAATTCATAGATTTCCATATTTCATATGAAATGTAAAGACAGTTTTCTCTGAAGTTTTATCTGATAATACCTGTTGGTAGAGATTATTTTGCCTCTGTGTTTGCATATACAGTTGAATAAGTTTAGCTGGAACTGGATGTTCTAGGAAGTCCATCTACTATGGAAATACACATGTTCAAGCATGAAAGATACTGAAACATAGAATAAGTCAGTTTGGAAGGGACCTCAGGAGGGCATCGAGTGCTCAAGCACTTTCCTCCTGCCAGTGTGATACATTGCTGTGAACAATTTTGTGAGGGCAATGCTCTCTAGAGCCTGGGGGAGGGAGGGAGAGAAGGAGGGGAGGAAAGAGGGAGGACAGACATTAAGCTGTGTGTTCCATGTCCTTGGCCAATGCAGAGCTACAGAGTATGTCTGAGAAACATAATCAAGTGAGCAATTAGTGAAGTTCATAGCTGTATTAATTTCCTTCAAGTAGGTTTGCAAAAATTGGAAGACAAAAGGTACCCTCTCAATGTCACGGTGATGTGCAGGTTGTTTCTGAATCAGTAAAGAAAAGCATTGAAGGAGGACACCTTCCACACACATCTTGAGTGTCACTGAATTTGGAGGGAACAAGAAAAGAGGCTGTCACCTGATGCCAAATGTGGAAGTACTCCCAGCTGCTTCTTTTCAGGTGTTATCTAGGAAAATGTGATGCTTGATTTCCTGTTTCCCTGCTTTGGTTAATTATCAGGAAGGTACAGCTCTGATACCAAAAAAAAAAAAAAAAAAAAAAAAAAGCAAAGGACAACTGTGTCATTATGTAATATGTACTGGTGTGCTGTTTTACATGCACAACATGTGAGTTTTTTCTCCTGTGCTAAATTACTCATGATCCCTATGGAGCAGGTTTAAATCAGGCTGCTTTTTGTGAGCCTTGACTCTGAAATTAATCTTCCATATCTCTGTGAAACATTTCATTCACATCTTCAAATCTTCCCTTGGCAATTTTCTTCTGTCTGTATAAACAAAATTCTGACCTAACTTCTACCACAGCAATGACTGAAAGACAACCAGACTTTTGCAAATGTGAGTGGAAACTACATCAATCTTCTACATTAACCATCAATGTGGATTGACAACTGTATGCCATTTCCTAGAATTTGACAGTATAAGGATCCAGCAAAAGAGCTTCTCCTAGTAGAGAAAATGCAACTCATTATCTAGCTAATTAGGATGTCAGAACCAACCTCTACTCCCAGTTCTCATCAGCTTGCCTTCCTGTAGGGTTGGTCAGGCTTTGGAATAGGTTTTAGTGGGGAAAAAGCACATTTCTTGGAGGGACCTACAATCAAAAGAGCACTGTTTTTCAGATAAGAGCATTGGGGTTTTAATGAATTTTTCAAACTTTACAAGTCTTGCTTATACCCTTTTCTTATAAAAATGTGTCTTAACAATGAATTCAAAATGTATTGATGCAGTTATTCAAGAGTGACCTTCTTCAAAGGTAAAACAGCTAGTGATAATGACACTGGTGATTGTGTGCTTCAAATTTGTGTATTTGCCTTAGCTGTGATTAGTGGAGGCATTCTACTCACTAATCCATCACTTTTCAAAATCATACCCTGGTCGGTGAACAGCAATTAATGCATTTTCTTTTGCTTCCTGCCACTATGTACCAATGCAAGCTGTGCTTAACCGATGTTAACTCTTTAATTTAGATTAAGATAAACAAATGAAATGCAATCATTAATTTTGACAGGCTCAGGAGTTGGATGTTCTGCTTTGTTCTCTTTCCATCTTTTTCTGTTGAAATAAATTTTAAGATTCCCGCTGTGTTTAGTAGAAGAAATATCACAGTCCTTACCAGGGATGCTTATAGCACCTGTAAAAGTGTGGAGGGGGTAAAAGTCATTAAGTGAAAGCCCACAGCAAGCACTTTATTATAGATATGTTGGCAACTGAGTTTTTTACTACCTTAGCTACCTGTCTTGACTACCTAAGAAAACCATGTTTGCACTAGTTTTTTTCTCTACTGAGACCTAAGCTTGTATCCTTGATGGCAAAACTGAATGTATTGGTGTCAAGCTCTGCGTGTTTCACAGCCCAAGTAAACTAACAAGCGATATTAAACTGTCATGGAATTCACAGCTTCATAACGCTTGTATAGTGTTTCACAGTCCCCTGCTTGCTTATGTCCCTTCAGGGTATCCCCACTGAGTCTCATTTAATCTCGTTAGAGACTCAGTGTTCACTTTTCCACCTGGAAGATGAAAACAAATTTATATACATGGTGAGAGAGAGATCCTTAATTGTTAGGATACTCAAACTTGTTACTCCTTCTTTGGCTTCAGAGCACAGACCCCTGCATGGAGGGTGCAGCTCCACAAGCTCTTAGCTGCTCCAGGCATCCTGGAAAATATCCATTCTGTCAGGAGCTTGCCAAAGTACATGTCACTGATGGCTATAACCAGGGTTCATGCCAGTGCGGACATCTGTGAGTAAAGGGTATGATTAGATACTCTTAGCTCCTGCAGGCAGCATATCTCAGCTGTGCAACCCATGCCAGAACGAGATGCTGGACATCCTATTCACTGATACCCTCCCTGACCTGCCACGTAAACTAATGTGTCATGGAGAAGACCTTTCTTTTCACTTACTTGGCAGGGGAAATTATTTGCTACCTAACTGCCAAAAATCTCTGCCTGGGGAGTGAAATAGCAGAAGTCAGGCTCTGCTAGGGTCAAGTTGGGTTTACCAGAACATTTTCTTCAGCCCTAATCCTCAGCAATGTTTCGAGATCTTTTCCTAGCCATTATCCACTGCATAACCCAACTTGATTGCTCCGACTGAGCCAAGCTCAAAGAAAACTTGGAATCAACTTCATCGGGCATAGCTGATGGTTCCCCAGCTTCCTGATGTGCCGTGCTAATGGGATGCTACCGCCCAAAGTAATGAAAAGCAGCTGTTTCTTACCTGTAAAGAAAAACTACTGAGTTGCTGCAGTTCATTTGGAGGTGAGTTTCGTAAGGCTGTCTTCCTTCTTAGAAAAGTTCACTGCATGTATTTTGCTTTTTAGTTGGAGAGGCCCCAACAGGATTAAATTAGTGTGTCCAGAAAATTCTGAATGTGCTTTCCTGGTTCAAGTGTTTACACAGAAGGATTACCACTCTGCTTTGTGGGGATTTTATGTAAGATATCATCTGTCTACAATATCTGGGGGTTTCAGTCATGTATGTAAATATAAATAATACATTACTACTAAAACTGAACATATCAACAGAGTAAATGTTTGAGAGACTGTCAGAGCATTTAAGAAATACATGGAATGAAGAGTGTAAGTGTTTAGTTTTAATGAAGTTTTAATGAAGCAAATGTCTGAATTCATAGACAAATCACAGACACTTAATTCCAACAGACTACAGACTCTTTAAGCCCTCAAAAATATAGGAATTAGATTATTAAGAAGTCCTCCTCTCTTTGCATACCTGAAAGTTGTTGACAAAATAAAGTTTATTTATTAATTCCTTATGAACTAAGCGCAGAAATCATCTTTCCTGTATCTGCAACAAGACAATGACACAAATATATGCCATGAAATTTTGTTGGCCTGGAAAGAGTTATGCCCATGCAAAGGAAATTTATTGTTTTCACCTTTTAATTTTTCATGTCTGTTGTGTATGTACAGCTTTTGCCAAACTGCCTTTCCTAGAAAATGGAATTTTCTTCACTATTGTTTGTATTTTTCAACTGAATTCCACGAGTCTAGATTGTATCAGAACTGAGCCTCCTAAACAAAATCCTTTCAAATAAAACAAGCAAAAAAAAAAATCTATCTCAAGGAGGTTAAATCACATAGAAATAGGTTGAGATTATAGGATGGATCTTAGTGAAGGAGGAACTTATCTGAAAGGCAGAGATAAGCATAAAGCCTGCAGTCATAGTTACAAAAAAGGCGTCTGGAATAAGAAAAGATCTCTTTGTAAGTCATGACACTGTCTGTGACTGACAGTCTGAAAAAGGAAAAAATTAAAATTGCCAAGAATACATAAGGCTTGTTAAGAGGGAAGAGGTGAAGGGAAGAAATTAAATATATAGCTAAGGAAAAGCAAAATAAGTACAGAACAATTATTTCTCTATTATATGAGCCCTCAATTCCATATTTTCTGTATTTTAGAGTACAATAAGCTACATAGCCATGTGGTTATTCAGACCTGTTTGATAGTGGAGTGACTTTAAACAGTAAAATACTCAGCAGTAACCTACCCAGGTGATCTCTCTTCTTCGCCTCTCATCCTCTGTCCTCAGGTCCCTTACCTGATTAGACTGTCCCCTTGATTTCCGGTGGAAAAAGCTGATGCTTGGATCACTGCTGATTGACAACAGCAATTGTATTAGTAGGGTATGTTCTGATTACTTTCTCCAAGAAAACTCTACATTTTTCCTTTTACAGTGCTGGTGCTTTTTACCATCATCCAGAGAGAATCTGTTCGATGCACCAGTTTGGGGTTTTTCACTTTGTAGTAGGAAAAATGTTTGGGAAGCCAGAGGAGGTGATTACCTACAGCCCTAAGAGTTGGCATCTCTGCAGGTACAAGAGGCCAGATTATCAACAGTGCCAAGTTAACTACACATCACATGTCCAGACTAGGGGTCAGGACTAAGATGGACTGGAGGAGCAGATAAAAGAAATGAAGAGGGTGTTCTGACCTCCTTCCTCCTCTTTCCTACAAAGGAAAAATATTTGTAACTAAGTTTGATGTTAGCAACTGTATTAATGACAGAAGCCCTTCAGAAGCAAACATTCTAGCAATGCGCATTTGATATACAGGCTGGGAAAGATCAAGATAATCTCATTCATATTATAAAGACTGACTAGAGAACTGATTGCACAACCACACCAACTAGTTTTTGCCTTCTTTGTGTAATTTATTCTTCTGCATAAAACCTTCTTTTTCCCATCCACTGAGAAAAAATTGTTTTGTTGATATTATGCTTTCTCTGGGAAGAATAAAATTTGGTTTACTAATCTCAGCTGGATATTGCCAGTAAGTTTGTCACACATTTAAACCTTACAGATCACACTGGCTTGAGCTAACACCTGTTTTGTTTCAGTCACTGGTCCTTTATCTTATTTTGAGTATTCTTGTGGGATTTAAACCATTTCTCTTCTATATAATATTCAGTTTAACTGGAGCACAAATACTAGGTTCTATAAGAAAATTTATTACACCATAAAGATTCTTGGTTGAAGAGAGAAAGCTAATTAGCAGTCTTATCCACACAATCCCATCTTAAATTAATTGGAGCTGTTTGGCTAAATCTTGGACTAGACGATTGCCGCAGGTCCCTTCCAACTGAAATATTCAATTCTATTTTCCTCATCTTTGAGTATCTCCACCCTTGTTATTATGCAAATCATAAATCCATCCATAATTCTGGCAAGTTGTTGTACAGGAAAGCATAGCTGATTTAATTCATTACTCCCTACCCCTAAAGCACAAATATCTATCACTTGAGATAGACAGTAGGTAGTTTTGTGCTTTTTCAAGCTGCTCTATCAGAGTGAGATACAATATACTGATGGGTAAATGCACATGACATCTGGATATGTTTTGTCTGCTAAGACTGCTTGAATAAGCAAATGTGTACTAATTTACCTCACCCTTTTTTTTTTTTTTCTTAACTTCTACTTTATATCCTTGTTAAGTTTGAACTTCATAGTAGCTTACTACCCCAAATTATATTCAGATGATTTTTTGATTATTTTTTTATTATTATTTTGTGTGTGTGTGTGTTACATTTTAACTAGTCTGGGAATATCACATTCAATGTCACAATCTGTGTTTAAGATTCATATTAATTTTATTTAGAAAGGACTCTTGAGTACATTCACAGTGCTTTGGCTGGGCAAACCTCCCAGCCTGATACATCCAAAGGAGGACCCAGTCAAATATGCCTCAGCTGGGAAATGCCAGGCTGTCCAGGAGACAGTACTGTTAATCCCTTTTTCACAGCTGAGAATCATATCTGACTGCAGAAATACTCCTTTGCTCCACTCTTGTTCGAACCACAAATGCTAGAAGCTAACCTGTTTGAATTTGCACCAAAGGACGGAAGAAATACATTGGCACCCATTTGTCTCAATCGGCTTTTTTCTGACATCCCAAAGTGTTTCCAGGCATTAAAAAAAAATTACTAAAGGCAACAGCAAAGCAGGGCTCAGGTTCAGGGATTTGAATGATTTATGAGCAAGGATGCTAATAGGGACAAAAGAATGGGCTTAAAAAGCAGCATTAATATACCTTGGGTAGTGAAGCTGTAGGCAGCTTGACTTGATAAGCAAGGATGATCCTGATTCAAAGCATCAGAAGACAAAGTATGAGCAGGTTGTAATGCCACAGTGTGTGCCCAGTGCTGATTTTAATGCAGAAAGCAGTTTTCTTTAGAATCTATCATGAAGAAATGATATTCCAAAAGCCAGGAAGCAATATTTTCCTTGTAAAATCCACATACAAATTAAGTACAGAAGTTAATAGTTTTCCTATATGTTATTCTTTCTGTCACTCTTGTCTGTTGTCCATCATGCCTTTCTTTAAGGGCAGCATTGTTAATATAAAGCCTTAGTCTGGTGAGATGCTAGTTGTCTGCAGTTCCAGTAAATTCCTAACAAAACTCTTTACACGGAACTAGCCAAAGATAACAGCATCAAAATATCTTACTAAGCTGCAAAGCAAGGTAGCAAGATGGCTTGTATTCCAGGGATGGGGCTTCCACCACCTCTCTGGGCAACCCATTCCAGTGTCTCACCACCCTCATGGTAAAGAACTTCTTCCTAATGTCTAATCTGAATCTACCCACCTCTAGTTTTGATCCATTCCCTCTAGTCCTACCCCTACCCGACATCCTAAAAAGTCCCTCACCAGCTTTCTCATAGGCCCCCTTAAGATACCAGAAGGCCACAGATGCTTTACAAAGGGCAAAGTTGTTATTTAATTTTATGGTAAGAAATTGTTAACTGTTAGTTTTAAAAATATTTTTTAACGTTTACTTTTATGCTTGATGTATTTTTACAGTACATACCAACATTTACCCCACAAGCTTTGGTTCCCTTGGTGAGAGGGAGAGCCATGTCCCTGGGAGCAGTAGGTGGCAGTGCTCTCTCTGCTCTCTCCGGTTCAAAGGCACTGCAGTAGCACAGCTCACAGGAGCCATTTCATGAAGAATGTTTAATAGTTCAGGTTCCTTCAAACAGAGGCACTTCTGCTTATGGGCAGTGTTAGCTACCTTCATCAGAGTGGTGTGACCTTACCCTCTGGACTCCAAACTCCTTTCTTCATGTGAAATTCCTCACAGTCATGCATGTAACATTTGCTCCACAGCATGTAGCAAGGTATATAGGTATATAGCCAGGAGTACAAGTGACTTTTAATTACTTTTATTTTTAACCCAAAATTTCTTTACCTAAAAGTGAATGAACCATATATCTTTACTGATGCTGTTAACAGACTTCACTGGCAGGTTCAGTTGCCATCTGTTGCTAGAGGTTAAAACCAAAAATGGTACCACTGATGTGCAAGTGAAAAGCTGTTCCAGAATCACAGGATTAGTAACAATCACTTTTATTTCAGCTCATTTCTCAGCAGTAAATAGAATAGCAGTGTCACTGGCAGGAGCAAACTCTACTAATGCAATAAAGCTAGAGCTTCACCACATAACTAGAAGTCCATCAGGAAGGCAGTAGATGGGATGCCTGGCTATGACTTTGTCTTCTCTAGGTCTGCAAATTCTGTTTGCAGTCCATGGCTCTGCGGTAAAGTGAGACTGGCTAGCTCCTGTCTGCTCTGCTAATGGCTCGGAAGCAGGTTGTCTTGCAGTTAGAGCTAACTGAAACACAAGATGAAAGATTAGGCAATGTAGATAATCAGGGATCCAAAAACAGAGCTCACACCTTCTGCCCTTCTGTTTCTCAATACAGACATGCCAAATAGGACATCTGCTACCTGCAAGGTAAGGGGTCAGTACTGAAGGAGGTGGCAAGCAAGGACAGAGTGACAGCAGCTGTTTTAGCTTCTTTGAAAGTGGTAGGGAAAGGAATGGTTTGTTGCAAACACATGGTGGGAGTAAGCCACAAGACTAGACCTTCATGATGAGTGTGCTCAGGTACATCAAGTGGTGTCATCCTTTCTTATTTTTTCTTCTCCATTTTGACCATATTTTGAATGACCAAGACAAAACAGAACAAGTAAGAACAAGGCATGTCATCTGTGTGGCCTCTGTTATCCCAAGAGGACTCACGTAGAGGATCACAGAATCATTGAGGCTGGAAAAGACCTCTGAGATCATCGAGTCCAGCCTGTGACCTAACACCATGACATCAGCTAAATCATGCCACTAAGTGCAGCATCCACTCTTTTCTTAAACACCTCCAGGGATGGTGAATCCACCACCTCCCTGGGCAGTCCATTCCAGTGTCTAATCACTCTTTCTGTGAGGAAGTGCTTCCTAATATGCAACCTAAACTTCCCCTGGTGCACCTTCAGGCCATGCCCTCTCATCCGTCACTAGTTGCCTGGGAGAAGAGCCCAGCCCCTGCCTGACTACAACTTCCTTTCAGGTAGTTGTAGAGAGTGATGAGGTTCCCCCCCCGCAGTCTCCTCTTCTCCAGGCTGAACAACCCCAGCTCCCTCAGCCTCTCCTCATGAAACTTTCCCTCCAGTCCCTTCACCAGCCTCATTGCTCTCCTCTGGACCCACTCCAGCACCTCAGTATGCTTCTTGAAGTGAGGGACCCAGAACTGCACCCAGTACTCAAGGTGAGACCTCACCAGTGCCGAGTACAGGGGCAGAATGACATCCCTAGACCTGCTGACCACACTATTCCTGATACAGACCAAGATGCCATTGGCCTTCCATGCCACCTGGGCTCACTGCTGGCTCATGTTTATCCAGCTGCCAACCAGCACTCCCAGGTCCCTCTCTGCTGCGCCGCTCTCCAGCCACTCCCCCCTCAGTCTATAGAGATACATGGGGTTATTGTGGCCAAAGTGTAGGACCCTGCACTTGGCCTTGTTGAATTTCATACCATTGGCCACAGCCCATTTACCCAGCCTGTTCAGGTCCCTCTGCAGCTTCTTCTTACCCTCCAGGGTATCGACACTGCTCCCCACCTTGGTGTCATCCACAAATTTACTAATGGTAGACACAATCCCCTCATATCTAGGTCATCAATAAAGATGTTGAATAGAACTGGGACCAGTACTGATCACCAGGGGACATCACTGGTCACCAGGCACCAACTGGATGCAGCACCATTCACAACCACTCTCTGCACCCAGTCATCCAGCCAGTTTTTAACCCAGGAAAGGGTACACTTGTCCAATCCATGGGCTGCCAGCTTTTTCAGGAGGATGATGTGGGAGACTGTGTTGAATGCTTTGCTGAAGTCTAGGTAGACCACATCAACAGCCTTCCCTCATCTACCAGATGGGTGTCCCAGTCATGGAAGGAAATAATGATGAATTAGGCCTCTAGAGTTCAAGGGAAGTAAGATAAGAAGCATAACTATAAACTGAGAGAATAAGTGAAATAAAATATTTTTCTTTGAAAATACAAAATGTGAATCACTGAGATCAAGTTTCTGAGTCGCAAGACACACTAAAACTAGATGCCTACATAATCATCAAAGCATTCTGTCAGCTTACATATTATATAAATATGGATCTAGTTTTGTCTTTAATTTGAATGCCTCAGATGGGACATCTGAGTTACTGATGGGCAAAATACTTGATGAAGTGTCACCAAAATAAGGAAAATCCCTGGCCTTTTGACATTACACCTTGAAAAGACATACCTGTTAAGTGGGAAGTTTCAGATGAGATTAATTTTAAAATTTATTCCAGTAAGTAACGGTGTCTTACTAAACGCATTTTTCAGAAGGCACTTGAATGAGAAGTGGTATTTTGGTGAATCATCTGAGGAAGTCATTCTTTCCATGGGGGCAGGCAGAAGCGTGAGAAGGAAATGAGCAGAGAATGTTGACCTGAGGGTCACTGCCAGGACTGAGAAAGGGGAGATTATTTGTGCCTAATCCTGCTTTGGATAATGTAGATGGACTGCATCCAGTAACGGAGGAACAGACAGCATCAGCACAGGTCAGCGTTAAGAGAGTGAAATGAAATTAAACGAATGCACATAGACAGAGGCCAGAAGGAATTGCAGACCCATTTTTAACATTTTGTTAGCATTTTATTCTTTCCTATTCCATGTAGTGCTGCCTTTCCCATTGAAATATCCCTATGATAAAAACACACCTCTTCTCAGTCAGGCAGTCACAACCATGCATCACACTGCTGAATAAGGATCGCAATGGCTTTAAATGCATGTGACCGACGGTAAAACTTCAGAGCAAAAAATACACAGAGCCCAGCAGGGTGAAATACAGAAGAGTCCCATCTAAGGTAGAGGAGCTGATTATTTTATGTGTGTGTAATCTCCAGTGTTCTTACACGCAAATGCAAAGAATATGCTAAAAATAAAAGGCAGAATTTGGAACAAGTTAAAAAATGAGCTATGGTACATGTCACAAGAGGTTGCCAGTGCAGCGCTCTTACTAGTTAGTTCACAGAAGCAGTGAAGTCTTTCAAGTTTCCTCTCCCTTTTTAATCAGTCCCATTAGAACAAGTAGATCCCAGCTTCAAAGGTAGCAGAGCTTGTCAAAGAAGAAAGCTGCCTGCTCCTCAAACTGCAGATGGCAGCTTTATGACCCCCAGTGGTGGTTCCCATGTGAGGTTGCACAGCATCAGCCGGGTGGGCGTGATTACACAGCAACTGTCCTCAGATTTCTTTGAAGGGCTTATGTGCTCTCTCTGAATTATTACTGATCCTCTCCATTTGACAGGACTTCCAAAGATTTGAAAAGATGCTGCATAAAGCAAATTTCTTAACTTGGTGTCTCACCTGTAAAGGCTAGGTGAATCCACAGGTTTGCTGCATTTGAACTATTTTGTATTGTTCTTTAGATAACAAAGTTTTATTAATTAAAATAATTGACATTTTCATTAAAAATTACCATCATTTTTTTGTTGTTGTTGTTCCATTCTTCCTATAAGGCTTTTCCCAGAACTTTATACAGTAAAAGGAGTAGAGAGTTTTGTATAGGAAAGCTGTGGTGTTTGTCCACAAAACACTTCACTAGAGAACAGTATTAATAATGGCATTTATTGACCAGGGGGAGACAGAAAAGTAAGTACATTTCAGTATTTTCCAAATCTGATTTATTGATTCTGCAGCCTACCATTTCTGACAAAGTTTTAAATAAAATAAAATAAAATAAAACAAAATTCCTGAATGCAGCACATCTTTGCTTCATTTTAGCTCCAATTTCACACTTCTGCAGTTTTAATATGAACATCATCTATATTACAAGAAAAAAAATTGCTGTTTGTTTTACTTTTCTTCTGATATATTAATGAAAATTGTGTATCTCAGTGTACATGTTTCTCAGTTGGTATGATCTTACTTCCAGTATTTGCAACTCTATTTCCATTGTGCTTGAGCAACTACTTGCAAACGTTGCAATCCCTTTTGTGGTCTGAACCATAAGTCTGGGAACCACCTCTGAAGTATGATTTATTCTCATGGGATTATTTTCATGGTGTATTTAAAGACAAGCTGTGCCAATCTACGAAGTTTTCCAGAATACAAATCAGTGTGTCTGATCATGTGTCTGTGGACAGCTTGTTCACAGATGCATCTCTGGTCTTCAGCAAAATAGTGGTCAAACCAGCAGCATTATAATCTGACACCATTCTTGTTCAAGCCATTTTTCTAAGTAGGATTGAATTCAATTAGAGCTAATTCAGGCAGGATGGGTGAACTCCGTAAATCGTGAAGTCAGGAAAACAGATGGAATGAATGTCCGGAGATCATCCTCCAGTTGACCGCTGCACCAAGGCAGGATAAGAAACCTTGGACTAATCCTGGCACACATCAGTGTAATACGCTAGTAATAGTTCTAGTGAAGGAAATTCCACAATATTTGAATGTACAGTATTTCATTGTTTTAGTACCCAGTACTCTTCATGTTATAAAGGTTTTTTTCCGCATAAACCAAGGATAAATACTTAGCAAATTTCTTTTTATCTTCTTTCTCTGACGTTACAGCAAAGTTGCTCAACATCCTCTTCTTCCTAAAATACAGAGACTGCATTTGAGTATCATTGTCCTGATTTGAGTGAGAACAAAACTAATTCTGTTCAGTAATTTTACTTTTCAGTTCAGTTCTTCTATCTAACTGCACTGTCTGAAGTTAGCAGCCTGTTTTCACAGACAGTGTCTGCTGCTGGCAGTGACAACACCCCATGTTT